>JAQZBX010000559.1:0-38252 GCA_029593785.1 Cabassous unicinctus | reverse complement strand
GTGTATTAGGTCCAGATCCTCTAATGTATTATTCAGAGTCTTTGTTTCTTATTGATTCTCTATCGAGATGTTCTGTCTAATGGTGATAATGGTGTATTAAATTCCCCCACTATAATTGTAGAGGCATCTATTTCTCCACTTAGTTTTTCAGTGTTTGTTTTATGTATTTTGAGGCACCCTGGTTGGGTTCATAAATATTTATGATTGTTTTTTCTTCTTGAAAGATTACCCCTTTTACTAATATATAGTGTCCATATTTGTCTCTTACAATAGTTTTTCATTTAAAGTTTATTTTGTCCTATATGAGTATAACTACTGTCACCCATTTTTGGTTATTGTTTGCTTGTAAGATTATTTTCCAACCATTCACTTTCAGCCTCCTCGAATCCTTGGGTCTTAGGTGGGTTTCTTGTAGACAGCAAATAGATGGGTCATATTTCCTTATCCATTCTTCCAATCTGTGTCTCTTGTCTGGTGAGTTTAATCTGTTAACATTCAGTGTTATTACTCTCAAGGAATTACTTACATTAACCACAATTTCTTTGGGTTTATGTATGTCATATGTTGTTTTTATTTCTCTTTTTGCTTTTTAGTTGTTCTTACACTCTTCTCCAAATCTCTCTTTCCTGTTTTTTACTTTGAATCTGGAGAACTGCCTTTAACATTTCTTTAAGGGCAGGTTTCTTATTGACATACTCTCTTAATTTCTGTTTATCTGTGAATATTCTGAACTCTCTATCATTTTTGAATTATAGTGTTGCTGGATAGAGAACTCTTGGCCAGATGTTTTCTTCTTTTAGTACCTTAACTATGTAATACCACTGCCTTCTTGCCTTCATGGTTACAGATGAGAAATCAGCACTTATTCTTATTGAACTTCCCTTGTATGTGATGGTTCTCTTTTCTCATGCTGCTTTCAGTATTTTCTCTTTGTCTTGAGCATTGGACAGTTTGACAAGTACATTCTTGGAGTAGGCTTGTTGGGATTTATATTGTTTGGGTGTGCTGTGCTTCCTGGACATGTACATCCATCTCCTTCAATAGGTTTCGGAAGTTTTCAGCCATTATTTTCTCCAACACTCCTTCTGCCCCCTTTCCCTTCTCTTCTCCCTCTAGGATGCCTATAATGCATATGTTTTTACATTTTGTGTTGTCGTTCAAATCCTTAAGTCCCTGCTGGACTTTCTGTATCTTTTTATCTGTCTGTTCTACTATCTGTTTGATTTCAGATGTATTGTCTTCCCCATTGCTAATTCTTTCCTCTGCCTGTTCAAATCAGCTATTATGTGCTTCCAGTGTATTTTTGATTTTTGGATTTTGCCATTCATCATCATCATATCCATTATCTTTTTATGCATGTTCACAATTTCTTCAGTATGTTCTCCCAGTGTCTTTTTAACATCCTTAAAATCTTCCCTCACTTCATTATATTGGTCCATGATATTTGTTTGGACAGCTTTGATTAGTCATTTGATATTCTGCATCTCTTCCTGGATTTTAGCTTTTTCATTGGCCTGGGCCATGCCTTCCTGTTTCTTAGTATGGTTTGTAATTTTTTGTTGCTGTCTAGTCATCTTTTTATCTTGATGGGTTTATTGAGTTGATTAGCTTCTGTCTCTACTCTAGGGTTTCATTTAGTTATTGTTTGTGTGTGTGTATTAAGTTTTCCCTTTGACACTTTGTTCTTCTTATTCTACTTCCTTGCTGTTTTCTATATTCCTTTGAAGGAAAATGATTAGGGCTGAAAAAGCAAAAGAGGTAATAAAAGATAATGGGTAGTAGTAATAATAATAGTAAAAGTTAGATGAGGAATTGTATAAGACCTAGGAAAGTGGATATTTAACTCATGTAAGCATTGTAGAGTAATATTAATAAAAAAGTGGAGTACCAACAATGAAATGGGAAATCAAATAGAGAAAAATGTATAGAATGAATTAAAAGGCCAGAATGATAAGGAGAGAGGGAAAGAGAAAAGACAAAAAGAAAAAAATTTAATAAAAGAAAGAAAACAGAATAGACAAGATAGAAATAAAAACCAGAAAAACTGAGGACTAAACAAAGAGATGTGGAATGTAAGAACAACAGAAAGCAGAAGATAGAAAGATGAAGGAAGGAAAAGAGATAGCGTTGGTAGACAAAAGCAGTATACACATCAAAGGGAAATCAAGGAAGAGGAAACACAGCAAACAAGAAACAAGCCAGCAGCACCTAATTTAAAAAAAGAAAAAGAAAAGGGGTGGGGAAGAAAGGGGAAAGAAAAACAAAAAAAATAAAAAACCAAAGAAACACACAAGCAAGCAGTTAAACAAAAACTAAGGACAAACATCCTTCCCTCTTAGGCCCCAGAGGAGCTTCTCAGGCTGCTGGCGCTCATCAATCAATTACCCTGCAGCCTGCCCTCTGCAGGCTTTGAAGTGGGTTTTAGCAAGTAAACTAAGTTAAATTTTTTAAAAAGTAACCATTTTTAGGAAAAATAAGAGACACAAGAGAAGCTAATACAAAAATAATGTCTATGTTTTCCCTGTCCTAAAGTATCAGCTAGATGTTTGATATCCTGGTGGAGCCAGAATAAACTTAGGGACCTCATATATTCAAGGTGGAAACTCCTCCACTGAGTTAAAATTTCTCATTGAGTCAGTGAGCTCTTCAGACAGCTATGCAGTCACCTTCCCTTGGCCAGGCTTAACTCTGCAGTTGCATAGATTCTTGCTGATTAGGAGCCTGTCTGTCCCTGCTTGCTTTCTATTCCTATTGCTTTTTCTCCCAGGGCGGCAGGACACACTAGCCTATGTGAGCGGATCCCCCCTCACCTCTCCTGGTCAGGTTGACTTCCCTTCTGAAATTCAAATGGGACCTTGGTGACCAAACTCACCACAGAAAAATGACTCTCAACCCTCTTCCAGACCACCCTCTCCTCCCAGGGGACCCTAAATAGGCTCTTGGAAGCTTAATAAGTGCTTCCTACTGCCTGCCTCCCTTAGGGGAGTTGAAATTTTGATAGTTTTCAGCACATGACTAGTCAATTGCCTGACACCTCTCTCAGGCCAAGTTTCTCTCTCCTATGGCAGTTAGGTAAATCAGGCTGCCTGAGCAGATTCACCTGTCCCCCATTCCTGGTGCCACCTTGAGCCACGTGGTGTGCTACCCAAAGCTCAAAGGGAGTCCTGGCAATCAAACCCACAGAAAAGAATCTCCTCTCCACCCTTCACCTGAACCCTCCCACTCTTGGAGAATGCTCCCTCCCACTTGGTGGCTGGCAGGAGTTGGGGCTCTCAGTGGCTTTTTGCCTGAGGCTTAGCTGTCCACCCTTTTCAGTCACACACAGGGGCGAGAAACTCACAGTTTTACATTAAGCAATTTAACTCTTTGTCCAGTTCCCTCCAGATCAATGCCCTGAAGCCTCCAGCTCACTCGGGCAGGATTTTGCCCCCACTCAGCCACTTTTTGTGAGAGAGATGGTAAGTGCCCACTTAAAACAATGCCATCTTGCCTCCTGTCTCTCATACGGAAATTCTAATAGATGAAATAAATTACCTATGGGGATGTTTGAAAAGGAATATTAAAAGATAACATTAAATGATTGGATGTACCTTATTTATATATATATATATATATATATATTTTAAAAGGTGCTTATATTACATAAATGTTACTCAAAAATTACAGGGATTCCCATATTCTCCACTTCCCACACCTCCCATAACATCCCACGTAAACATCTTTCATTAGTGTGGCACATCACCTGCAATGGATATACACATCCTGGGGCTTTGCCACTAAGCATGGACCATAGTTCACATTGTAAACCACACTCTCTCCCACACAGTTCTGCATGCTATATGCTGATGTAAAATGGCCTATATCTGTCGTTGTAATGTCAGTCAGGATAATTCCTAAGTCCTGAAAAAGCCCTTGTATTACAACTGCTTTTCCCTTCCCTGCCCCAAAAGTGTCCAGTGGCCACTGGCTCCACCTCACTGTTGTAATTTCTTCCATTGCTTGAATCACAATATGTCTACAACAGAATACCATTAAGTCCGCTCTAGTCCATAGCTCTTCCCACAATCCTGAGGAGTTTGGGATGGGATGTACCTTATTTTGAACTCATTGACCTTGAGATTCTGGTGGTATAATTCTAGAATGACACTGAGAATGGAGACTAAACTTAGCAGGAATATAAAGCTAGTCATACAGCTTTGGGCATCCTCAGCCTACAGGTGATCTTTAACCATTAGGAAGACAGGTTGTTGCCAAGGCTCAAGAATTTGGAAAACATGTGGAGATGTGAGGTGCAGGGAGGGTGGGTGTAAATACATTTACATTAATATTTTCAGTCCCTGAGAGATAAGGTGTCATATTTGGTATTACATTTATAATTTTTAAAAGTTTGAAAAATATCCCCACAGAAGACATATTCTCTGAAATGAAGCAGTTAAAGTTTCTGTCTGATCTGCAGTTTTAAAATCTAATTTTTCTCAAGTACTCCTAAACTTAGCCAACAATCAGAAACTCACAGGCTTTCAAAAAAGAGGCATACAAAAACAACTAATTTGTCTCCATATTAATTAAATGATCAAGCAATCCAACCAATTCAGCTTTTAAATTTAATCATAATTAATGTAAATAGGTACAGAATGCTTCACTACAAGTAGCTCAATAAGATACTGTAGGCATCTAGCAGCAACATTTCAACACTATAGGTTGTTGCATTTATTCAGAAAATGATAACAGGGCAGAAAAATTAATAAGCATTTTTGTTTCAGAGATGACAGAGCATTTTTCAAAGTTTGTTTCTAGATATGCTAAAGGATGTAAATTTAATTCATATTTAGAGTATATTTACATGACTTCTTAGATCTGACATTGAACGTATGAGCAATAAAAAAGACAAAATTATAAACTTGACCTTATCAAAATAAAATGTTTGCCCTACAAAATACCCTATGAAGAGGATAATATAATTAAAAAGCTGTAATAAAGACTTCTGTATTAAATATTTTATATATATATTCCAATCACCACTATAGTTTTAAAATTATCTTACAGATTATATATTGAGTCATACAAAACTGTTATTGTTGCCCTGGAAGATATTGAAACAAAATATAGTTTGTATTCTCTATCAGAGGAAGTAATTCTGAGTCGTCAGAAGAACTGACTCAATTTTCATAGCTCACTCTTATTCAATCTTATACAAATCATTAATCCCTCACATCCAAAAGTAGCAGTTACTTTTTTGCAAAAGCCCTATTGACATAAAGATGAACAAAGCTTTTGTTTTATGCATAATATTTGATGATAATTTGGACAGGTAAAACAAGACAGTGACAAGGAGAGAAAGAACGAGTCTTGTTTATTGGTATGATGTAGTTCTAGGTAAGTATAAATGAAATACTGACTTGAGTTCTGTCAGGATAATTGGAAAGAAGGGACAGCTGTGAGAAAAATTTTGTTTTTAGTTATCCTTCTTCTATTAAATTCACTATTTTTTTAAAAAATTGTGTCATAAATGCAGTTTTTGGCAATATGTTGCCTCAAGATAAAATAATAAGACGAAAATTAATGTGTAATGGTTGAAGTCTATGTAAATTTTAACACAATTAACTACATGTAGAATTATCCAAGCAACAGTATTCTTTGTGATTATGTGTTAAAAATGAAAAAGGAATTATGTCTAATGAATATTTCAAATTACTACATATATTTGCAATGATGTGGTTAAGTTAACATTGAGATTAGTACTATAGCTTTTAAACTTCTCCATTTATCATTTAAATATAAGCAAAATTAAGGAAACAGATGTGGCTCAAGAGATTGGAGTCCCACATACCATATAGGAGGTCCAGGGTACGATTCCCAGGGACTCTTGGTGAAAGGCAAACTGGCCCACATAGAGAGCTGGCCTGAGTGGAGCACTGGCCCACGCGGAGTGCTGACCTCTGCAGGAGTGCCGGTGAACAAGATGATGCAACAAAAAGAGACACTCAGGAGAGACAATAAGAGATGCTGCAGACTAGGGAGCTAGGTTTTGCAAGAGTTTGAGCACCTCGCTCCCTCTCTGGAAGGTCCCAGGATCAGTTCCCAGTGCTGTCTAAAGAGAAGAAAAGAAGATACAAGAACACACAGAAAGCAGACAGTGAGTGCAAAACAACAAGGAGCAGGGGAAGAGAAATAAATAAATAAAATAAATCTTTAAAATATATAAATAAATAAAAACAAAATTAATACAACTCATGATGGGTCCTTGTATTTACTTTCACTCAACAATGAAACTCTTAATATCAAGGGAGATTTCAACAAGTGGTGCTGGCACAATTGGAGAGTTCTTAGATTTGACACCAAAAGCACAAGCCAAAAAATGAAAATTTGGTAAATGCAAGCCAGATATTCAACAAAGGACTTCGCATCTAGAGTACAAGCAATAATAACACAATCCAGACAGAGATTGGGCAAATGACATGATCATTCATTTCACTGAAGAAGATGTCAATTAAGTATATGAAAAACAAAATATTCAACACATTATTAAGCATCAGGGAAATGCAATTCAAACCAAAATGAGATATTACTAAATACTATTAAAATGGCTAAAATGAAAAATAGTGATAACACAAATGCCCACAAGGATGTGGACAAACTAGATCACTCTTACCTTACTAATGGACATATAAAATAGTACAGTCATTCTGGAAAAAATAATGTAGTAGTTTCTTATGAAACTAAGCATAATTTACCATACAACCCAGAAATTGCACTATTGAACAATATATGTTCACACAAAGACCTAAAAAGAAATGTTAATAGCATATTTATTTCTAATAGCCCCAAACTGGAAATAGCACAAATGTCCTTCATTAAGTGAATAGATAAACACACTGTGGTACAACCATACCATGGAATATTACTTAACCATTAAAAAGAATAAACTATTTATACACACATTAATTTAGAAGCATCTCAAGGAAATTATGTGTGAGAGGGAAAAGCTCATCTCCAAAGGTTACATCTTATATGATTCTGTTACAGAGAAGTAACAGATTAGAGGTGGGGATGGTAGGGGGTAGATATGGCTATAAAAGGGAAGCATCAGTAATGCTTTTGATGTTACTGCTCTTATCTTGACTATGAAGATAGTTACACAAATCTACATGTTATAAAATTGTATAGAACTAAATACACAAACATATGCTCACACACAAACAAACAAATGAGTGCATGTAAAACGTGATATTTTCAGTGATTATTGCTGAATAACATGGATGGATTGTATCACTATCAATATCCTGGTTGTAATATTGCAGTATAGTTATGTAAAATGTTCTTATTCGGTATATTAATTTCCTAGGCTGCTCAAACAAATACCATACAGAGGCTTGCTTTAAAAATCTGGAATTTATTGGTTCATGGTTTTGAGGCTAGGGGGAGTCCATTTCAAGGCATCATTCTGATGATGCTTTCTTCCTGAAAACTGGCATTCTGGGGCTGACTGCTGGTGATCCTTGGTCCTGAGCAACTCTGTCACATAGCCTGCACCTGGCAGCCTTTCCTGGCCTCTCTCTTCTCCTTTGAGAGTCACTGATGTTTACCTTCTGGCTGCTCCCTCTGTGAGTTTTACATTATATGTCTTTATTTGTTTTTCCTTATAAAGGACTCCAGTAATAGGATTAAGACCCATCCTGATATAGGTGGACCACACCTTAACTGAGGTTACCTTATCAAAAGGTCCTACTTACAATGAGTTCACACCCACAGGAATGAATTAAGTTTCAGGGCATGTTTTTCTGGGGGGACATAGCTCCAACACATCATGCTGATGGGGACTGGGTGAAGGGAATAAAGAGTTTCTCCGTAATATTTTTTACACCTTAAGGTAAATTTACAATTGCCTCAGATAAAATGTTTTAAAAGTCAAAGGGAAATTTTTAAAAAATATAATTGCTATGGCAGCTTCTTTAATCACTATGATCAGTGATCATAAAACCAATGCTCAGACTTCCTGATAATGATGAAAATAGTTGGAATCTGCCTTTTTCATATTAAATAACCAATATTTTTAAAGTAGATTGATTTGCCATCTTTTCATATTGAGGAGTTAAATAATATTTGTATTTCATATAAAGTCACAATGTAGAGTCAGCCGGGGTCAGATGAAGGTAAAGAATAAAATGCATGGTTCCTAGTGCATCTTCCTGCACTAAAAGGGAGGTAATCTTTAGTTCAGAGGCTTTATACTTCCAAGGAGATATTGACCACTAACTTGCACATGGTTTCCTCCTTGATACACCCTTCAGTACTAGTAGTTTCCTCTGTTATCATTACCATTGGAAATATATGGTTCCCTCAAGATTAACCAATGAAAGTTCCTTTGGTAAAATACATAATTTCTTACAGTAAGTAGAACTGCAATCAATCAGCAGATTAGAAGAGGTATGTGTTTTCCACTTATAAAAGCTAATTATGCAAAATAGTAAATATTATTTTGTAAATTAAAAACATTTCCCTCTCTTAAATTATTTCTTAATTTATGGGCAAAAATGAATTGATAAGTTTAATTTAAATCTATTGAATAATAAAATATTGAATGGTCAGTTAATAATACAGACAAGAAGTTCAGGAGAATGCTGGTACCAGTAGATTCAGAAGCCATCAGTGTTTAGAAGGTATGAGAAGATGTGGGAGTTGGTAAGATCATTCTACATGAGACATAAAAAATAGTGAAGAACAGAACCTTTTGTGGTGACCAAAATCTGAAGACAAGAAAAACAAAAGTAAAGAGGAAAATGTGGCCCAGGAGTTCAACAAACATCTGAACAAGTAAATTTAAAGGAAAAGAATTGAAAGTTGGGTGTACAAAAAATAAGCTCAAATGTCATTGACATCAAATTGTATTTCCCATTTCCTGTTCATTATTTATAAGAAAGCAGAATCAATGATGTTGTGAAGTGTACACATGAATCCTAGATTACTGACAATTTAAAGGAAAGCTGATTCACTTATTTGAAGAATACCAGTAAGATCTGCTGAAATCTAAGAAGATCATGAATGTGAGAAAGATCTACAGAAAATATTAGCTATAGCATTTCAATAATTCCATTAAAACATTCTTTTCAAATGTATGTAACACTATCTACTTCATCCCAACTTAGATTTAGGTTGTTCATAAATTTTTGATTGTTGGGGCCATTTGAAAAAATGATGAAAGTTATGGGATATTTCTTCAGGAGAGTGGCTGTGCAAAGAAAGTGTTTGCACAGTTAGAAGAAGTTAACCATTTGATATTACCAATTTAAATTCTATAAAAACCATTTCATGATCATTTTCCTTATCAAATAAAGGGATGTTGGAATCATATATATAAGACCATGGAGTCGTATTGTTCTTGGGAATTGTGTTCTAAAATAGGCCTATAAGGGAAAATGGTATTCAAGGGTCAAATTAACCCTTGTATTTCCCTCAAATTTTCCCCAATTAATAAAATACATGATTTTTTATATGCAACCATATAGAGAAATGTGCATTACTAAAATATAATGCACTCAGCACAATAAAATATATCACCCCATTGAAGAACCATTTTCAGAAATTAAGTCATTCAAGGGTTTGATTGCTTAGGACATTTCAACAAATGTATGCTGATTCCAATTTACTTAATCTTCTTGTTTACAGTTATCAGCTTTGTCCTCCAATTTTTAAATTCTTTGTTTTCTCAGTCAGCATTTCTCTACATACTCAATTAATTCTTCCATTTATACAGAGCCATCAAAAACCCCTTGCGTGGCTATAAGATCAATGTGTTTTACATTGTCACACTCTTTCCATATGTTTTGCAACATGCATTGATTCCTTTAGTTGGATCACATTTCGTTATTCAGAGTTACTGGTGTAAATTATTGAATGAAATGGAAAGATTTGCAAACAGTTTTAAAGGCATATACCTCTCTATATTCATATATATTCATGTGTGTATATAAATATATACACACACTCATATATATGTGTGCATGTGTATGTGTGAATGTATATATACATAAACATATAATTTTAGCATAAGAAGAGTATGTATGATGGCTTTATACGGTGTTAATTTAGCTAAGTTGGAATTACATTTCCAAGAATTCCCATCCCTCTCATGGTCCAGGTTAGTGTAAGCTGCAAGAAATATTTTGCATGTGCTACAGAAGGCAGAAGTAAAAGACCCATGTTTTGAGTGCTCTGAGAGTTGGTACAGAGTACTTGGCTAGGCACTATAGCAGCTCACTCGCATTATCACTGATCTGCTAGCACACCTTACTGGCATGAGACAGTATACCTAGAGCTGCAGTTTCTCTACTTCCCACCAGATTTCCTATTGCAGCTTCTCGATCCTAGACAATGAGCACAGCTCTGTGGGAGTGCTGTGGGAGACATTCATGGGTTCCAAATTATCCTCTCAGATTTAATTTGCACTTGTTCTCACCCACATCCAGGTTTCTTTCCTGACTGCCAAACTGACCTATAGCAACATCAGGCTCCACACCAGAAACAGATTCAATAACTGGGCATTGACTCCTCTACCATCTTAAGCAACTGTGTAAAGTCGAACTAATCCCTATAATAAATCTATTAGCCCATATCATTTCTCATGAGTCTATTAACTGTTCAACCTCTGACTCATAAAGAACCTGGCACCAGGAGTTGTTCCAGAGGAACAAAATCTTAAGGCTAGATACTCTATATCGGTACTGATTTATCTATAACCGATTATTTGACTTGACCAGATTTAAAAGCATTTATGACCCTGCTTCCATTGGTAAAGGAGAGACAGGTAGTTCACGGCAATAAGTGGCAAAAGAGGTACTTAAACTATCATTTATAGTCACTTGCAATCAAGTGCCTATAGAAGATAAGAATTTGAGTGACCATGAAAAACACTTAGTAAAAATAAGGAGTATAGCAGGGTTGTACTTAGAAGGTTGCTTCTAAGTATACTAGAGATCTTGAAGAAAGAAAATGATATGCTCAGAACTTTACATTCGCAACTTGGCATCCAGGTGAGTGACCAGAAAGCTTCTGTGATTGCCCTAAAAGAAATACTTATCTTCTACAGCTCCCGGACTGAGGTTTCTGAAAGTCAGAACAAAGCCTAATCATACACATGGCTGAATTTTAATACAAAACTTAATTTCCAATCTCACAACATAAGCTTTATTAAAATTAGGAGTCTGATGGAAAGGTAAGAGTTTTTGTTTCTAGGCTACTTAAAAAGCAATACCATGCTCACAGTTTTAAGGCAGGAAAAATGTTCAATTCAAGGCATCATCAAGGTGATGCTTTCTTCCCAAAGACCTGCTGCTGGCAATCCTTGGCTCTTTTGCCACTTCACAAGGCATATGGCAGCTTTTGCTGGTCTCTCCCTTCTCTTCTGGGTTTCATTGCTTTCAACTTCTTGCTTCTGTGACTTTCTATTTCTCTCTCAGTAGTCATTCCAATTATAAAGGACTCTGGTAATAGTATTAAGTCCCATCCTCCATGAGGTGGGTCACATCTTTAACTAAAGTAACTTTAACAAAAAATCCTACTTACAATTGGTTTACACCCACAGGAATGGATTAGATTTAAGAAGATGTTTCCTGGGGTATATATACACAGTATGGGGACTCTGAAAATTCAAATAGGGGACATTTGGCCTGATTCTGATAAACCTGGAAAACCTGAAATCCATAATTTCTGCTGAGCTTCTTTTGCCAGCAGAAGCAGTTCTCTTCCTTGTTAGAAATTGAATAGCCTCCCCTGAGGAAACTGAATAGCCTTCCCTGAGGAAATTTCCTCATAAAGTACTGCTAATATTTCATAGGTCCTATTCTCACGATCTCATTGCTGCTAGGCATACCTACAACCAGATTTATATCCCAGCAAGCCCCAGAGGATAAGGTTTAAAGTATGCCTGTGGGGAGTTATTAATACACAACAAAAGAATTTACATAACTTTGTCAATTTAGATAGATAGAAACCTGGGGAACATAAGTGGGAATGCATTCTAAGAGTGCGGGATAGGGGTTAGAGGAATGCAATGTTGGCTCAAAAAATCATTATATGGCTGGCAGCAGAGATTTTGAATAAAATGTGCCAATTTGACTGGCTAGAAGTGCTTTTAAAATTTTGCTTGGTTGTTTGACTAAACACTGCAAATAAAATTTCATGAACTGGAAATGTCAACAATTATTTGTCCTACTGTATAGCAAGGTTTTCAAAGGCTTACAGACATTGGAGTGTTTGAGAGTATTTATCATGAAAGAGCTGTTCTCCTACACCCTTAACTCTATCTCCTAAGAGAGTACAGAGGAAATTCTCTAATTCAAGTCTATGAAAAATACATTTGTGACAGGAGCCCCAGCATTCTTAAAGCACTCTTTGGTAGCTACTCACTGTAGGCCAAGAATGTGTGTGAGAACTGCCTCCAACAAGTTCTTCAGATAAGAAGAGAAGGACCATGACCAACAAAAGTGCTTACTGAAAGCAAAGTTAATATGGAGTAGTAGTGACATAACTAAGAATGTAGTTATAACTACCAATTATGATCACATGATCATCTACTGAATGAGGACTATAACAGTCATTAGTATTTTCCCTTTAGCTTAATAGGAAAAATTTATGAATATATTAGCCAATTTTATTTCCTCTACCATTTAACATAATATGTGTTAATAGTTATGAACCTTATGTTTCAGTATGTAAGTTACAAAATATCAAAGAGGGAGTTTGACACAGCTAGAAGACGAATGATTGTCAGCCACAGATACATAGATTTGTATCCTCTTTTGATGAGAAAGTTAGCATCTCTTCAGTTGTGCAACAGACAGAAGAATCCTATTAGACAGAAGCATGATTGTGTTATTGTCTTTATTTGGAAATTATTCTGGTTAAGGGACATGAGAATGGATGCCAAGTTGACAATGGCTATTGTTTGGCTTTGTAGAGAGGCAACTTGGCTAAGCTGGAGTTATGCTTCCCATAATCTCTTCCCTATATAGTTTGCAAAAATAATTTGTTTTTCTTTGGTTTATTTTATGTGTTGAGAGATTTGGAAGGTTTAAGTGAAGCAGCAGCCATATTACTTTTATCCTCTGAAGGTTGATCCAGGGAAACAGGCAGTGTGGCAGCTCACACACATTTTCACTGGTTTGCTGACATACTTTATGTGGATCAGCACCGGACTTGCAACTCCTTCAGCTCCTGTAAAATCTCCTCCTTCAGCGTTTCTGTGTCTTGGGCGAAGTGTATGCACAGCTTCATGATAAAGGCACCAGATTCTCCATTAGAAGTTGGAAGTGGAGAGAGACAAATACCAAATGCAAATTCCAGTTTGCCCTCATGGCTTCCAGTTGTTCTCATGGATTCAAGTTCACCCAGGTCTTGTCCATGTTCAGTTTTTCTTCCCCAGTGTTGGACTGGCTGACCTATAGAAAATTTTAACTAAATAATTGAAAAAGAGACAACAGCTATGCACGGATTCTTCTAAGACCTTCACAATTGTATGAAGTCTGATTCTTATAATATCTATATCTTTACAGTAGCTCTGTTTCCCCTAATGAGTCTGGCTAAGATATATACATACACACATGAATAGATAGAGATAGATTTGGGAAGTAGAATGATATATATGGAGATAGGTGATAGCTAGATCAAGAGTTATGGAAAGAAAATAATCATAGTGAAAGAAATTTATCAGAAGTGGTATTTCAATACTATATTGTTGTATATTACCTGAAGGAATATAATTTACATAAGCTCTGCAATTTGGGTAGTGAAACAAACAAAGAAACACAAAACAAGATTGGCAGCAAATACAAATAGAAATAAAAAAGGACACAAATATTTCTTAGATTTCTGTAAAACAAAGTTAAAATGCAAAATCGCTCTCGAAGCATCCAATTTAACAACAAAAAACGTGATTGAACAGCTCTGTGGCTCATTATTAAATGTTATATCAAAAGAATGCTATTCTACATTTATGCTAAATTTGAAATAATCTAATTCTAAATTTCCATAAATATTTCTGCTTTAGCAAAGTACATGGCAGCCTGATTTTTAAAAAATGGAATACAAGCAAATTCAAAAAATTATTATTTGCTATTTTTTAAATCTCTTTTATTGACATACTACCAAAAGCAATTACTATTTATAGAGTGCTTACCTTATGGCAGAAACTATACTAACTACATTATAGCTGTATTTGCTATTTTTATCCCAGTTTACAAATGGAGAAAGTACAACATAAGGAGGTTAGATAATTTGTCTGAGGAGATATAGCTAGTAATAAACCAGAATTTGGACTTGTGCTTTCTGAACTCAGAGTGTAAATGTTTATCCATTTTGGCACACATCTTTAAAATGCTCTTGAAAAATCACGTAAGAAATACCAAAATATGAACACTAGTATAATTTTGAGTCATTTTTCCGATATGTGAAATAATCTTTCTTTATTAGCTTATCTTAAGAGATAAGATTTAGCATGCATATAGAAAGTAGGGTCAGATGAGGACAGGAGGCTATTGAAATATATTTTTAATCTCTGTATATTTAATTTTTAATATATATATAAAAGAAGCTAAATAGAATTAGATGGCTGATAAAGAAAGAAACATGGAACAGAAGATTTTCAAATGCCTTCAGTTGTTTTAGATGTTTCTTCTGTTATTGGTAACCTTATTCCTAAATGCATATTTATGCTGCTATATCTTGATATTTCAATTATAGATGTTGTCGATTGATTTCCTTCTATAGAAGATGAAGTTTTAGACTTCTCATGCTGTGTCAAACTAAAACATTTTCCCTTACTGCATTGAAGCTGTATGCAGACCAGAAAAGCATGTTCTTAAACCTAATCCATTTTTGTGGGTGTGAACCCATTGTAAGTAGGACCTTTTGATGAGGTTACTTTAGTTAAGGTATGGCCCATCTCAATCAGGATGGGTCTTAATCTTATTACTGAAGAATTTCATAAGCTGAATGAAATTCAGACAGAGAGGAAGGAGAGAGCTACAGGAAGCAAGAAGACAAAATGGAACACAGAAAAGAAAGAAGAGACCAGGAGATGCTACCATGTGCATTGCCAAGTGACAGAGGAACCAAGAATCACCAGGAGCCAGCCCCAGAAGGCCACAATCTTCAGGGAGAAAGCACTACCTTTGATGATGCCTTGATTTGGACATTTTCCCTGCATCAAACCTTGAGCAAATAAAGTCCCTTGTTTCAGATGAACCATTTCATGGTATTGCTTGAGAAGCCTAGGATACTAAAACAATCATCAAGTTCTGAGATGATATAATGACTACTAGAAGCAAACTTCGGCTTAGTAAAGAAATCATTTAAAATCACATGAAAGGGTCATGTTACAGAGGATCCTGTCTAGTGCTTAAGATTTATTTCTGTTTCTGAGGACAGAAGTCTGAGCACATATTTCTGAACTCTTCTGTCTCCTAACTTCTTGACAGGTTAACTCAGCTGTAAAAATTACCTTAGCTAATTGCCTTAAGCTTACTAGAAAAAAATCTCCCACGTATCTTCCATTTCTCATCAATTCTCCACTGTCCAACAGACTCTGACAGCCTGATCTTCACAGGCATTGAGGATTCTCAAAATAGCAAACGTGAGCTGAAAAAGAAAGGTTCCAATCTTAATAATGTGATGTAAGAAAAACCACACTAAATAAACACACCCATTCTAAACAAATACAACTGATGAAAACTTTAATCAAAATAAATGCAAGCCCTTGAGGATATGTAATTAAAGTTCTTTCTGACAGTGTATTGGAGGGGTAAATAGAAGCCATAGAAGTACAATGGTTGGTTAGGCAGGGGTAAATGACATAGAAGAAGCATAGAATTCTGTGGGTGTTCCCATGGGTGTTAGATGTTGTGATGGAGAAAAAGAGCTAAATTAATTTAGGCTCCTCTACATAGTTTAGGGAAAGTCTAATAAGGCAGATGAACCCAGGCTTAAGTGGGTTTAACTCTGCAATGTACGACAGAGTTTCAGATAACCCAGGCATAGCTGGAAAAAGATAGATGGACAAATGGTACTTGCTGACTGATTTTAAATCAGGCATGTTATCATTGACTTTACAACAAGTGATATGAAGCTAGCTTCGATCTAATTTAAAATTAAATAAATCCACTCATATTATTCCTATTAGATAAAATTCTTAAACATTATTTACAATAAAACCAGAGAAAGTAGAATTATTTCTGGTACTTTATATGATGAAGTACCTATATGGACAATACCAAGTGTTAGAATAATGAAAGTGAGTTTCCCAGTACAATCTTTATGGCACATAATTAGTATTCAATATGAATTAAAGATTATGAAAATAAGTAATGAATGAAAAGAAAATTTTTATGGGAGTACCACTACAATCTCTGAGAAAGGAGTTTAATACAAGAATTAATCTACATCAGCAAGAGTCTTTCTAGAGTACTTGGGGATCTCAGTTCTGCAAGATTCTGATTTGTGGGACATTTGAGAGAAAGAGAGGCTATTTTTTGCCTGTCTTTAACAATTTAAAAACTTCAGAATCAAGTGCAATGGTTATGAATTATTAAATGGCACAACAGAATTGAGATAGTTAGATAAGTAAGGGAGTTCTACAGATAGTTCACAAAACATGAGAACCACAAAAAACAACAACAAACTTACATAAGCTGCCAAGTACACAGCAGCCAATGTTTGGGAATCTAGGTTAAAAGAAAGTCAATTCAGGATGCCAGCAAATCAGAAGTTCCGAAGGCAAACCTGGTGCTTAGGCATAATTTTCACCCTAGGTCAATCCCCAACAATCTCCCTCTTAATTAGACTTAGTTTTGATGCAGTGACCATTGAAAGTCAAAAATGATAAGTTGAAGCCTTAAATAAAAAGAAAAACCTAAGGATATTTAGTAAAATTTATTCAATAAATGAATTAGTGTTTTGCTTTTCTTTTGTTTTGTCTTATTTTTAGACAGAGAGGAAACGTGCGTAAGAGCGGAAACTCTTGTCCCCAACTTCCTTGGTTTGAATCCTAGCTCTAAAATCCACTTGATCCATGGATTTGTGTAATTTACCTCATCTGTAGAATAGGCATAACACTATTAACCGCCTCAAAATGTTGTTGTGAGATAATTAATTATTACAATTATAATTAGTTGATGTGTGCAAAGTGCTTAGAACAGTGCCTGGCACATAGTAGGCACCATACATGTGTTTGCTATGATTATTATCATTATTTTAAGGTATTTACTTTGTGCTAGACACTGTAGAAAATATTTCTCATCTGTTCTTACTATCCCAAAAGATAAATTTGGATCTAACACCATAATCCAAAATAATTACTCTTGAAATAGGAAAATATATTTAAAGCTGTCAAAAATGACCAAGACAGGTGCGTGAATTCAGCATGTAATTAAGCAAGATGGTGGGCAAAGTTATCCAAAGAGAGGTTGACCCATGGCTCTTTCTCATCCCTGTCACTGTGCATGTTACTCTCTGCTGATATTACTGCTTTCAAGGACTAATATAATCTTACTTACTTGGGCTCCTTATCCAGAGAAAAATGACAGAACCTGATAAATGAATTTAGATGATTTATTGACTCTAGTTTGGCCTGTTATGATATGATTAAGGAATTTTCAACTACCAAATATGCCCAACAGCATTAAAGGATACTTTAAAATGTACCAGGCTGACCATTCCTTGTGTTCTTTGAAAGCAGAAACACACCTATTTTTTTTTCTTTTTGTTGATCAATGTTCCGTGAATGCTCAATATTTGTACAATCTTTGTCTTGACATATCTTGATAATAGATATAGATTGTTCAAAGGCCCATCATAGGCACATGTAAGTTCATCAAACATGTTTCTTATCTAAAGAAGAAATACACAACAAAGAGTTCTGTAATTTTACACCTATGGAGGTGTAGATATCCTGACCTCTAAAATCCTTATAATTCTCACCAGGGAGCACATAGTTGTTCATGATAAATGATTGAGGGAGGGTCATATCAGGCACCCTGGAAGATTAACTTTCTTCTCCAAGCTCGGACATATGTATAAGGTAGAACAGTTCAGCTTTGAGCCCTAGTTAGGGACATGCTCACTTGGTTAGTCAGAGATGACTTCACTTGGACCAGTAGTACCTCATAGGAGACTCAGGCCTCCCTCTTATCTAACAAGCTCATCCTCATAATCTTATATATCTTGGGGAAAATATTTTTCCCAGTTCAGTTTGCAGAACAAGGGCCAGTGTGGTAGGCTGAAATATATACCTCAGAATAAAGCATGTTCTTAATCTAAATCCCATCCCTGTGGGCTTGAACCCATTGTAAATTGGATCTTTTGAAAAACGTTATTTTTAATTAAGGTGTGGCCACCTGAATCAAGATGGGTCTTAATCCTATTACTGGAAGCCTTATAAAAGAGGAAGCTACAGGGAGGAACCAGAAGCCAGAAGTCAGCAGCAACTTGGGAAAGAAAGGAGAGGACATCACCATTTGATGGGACAGCCAAGGAACTCTCAGGAGTAACAGCCAGTCAGAACACCACTGGCCCCCGGAGGAAGCCACCCATCTGGCCTCTGAAACTGAATCAATAAATCCTTGTTGGTTAAGTCAACCAATTGTGTGGTATTTGTCATAGAAGCCTGGAAACTAAGACAACCAGTTACCCAGATGTCTCTGAGAATCATGCTTATAAACTCTGAGACCAATTATTATATCCTGCCTTGTGGCAGTGAATGGGAGTGAAAAATCTGGAAATTATTCTTTTCTGATGTTGGAGATTGTACCAGGTAAATTAATAGCAATAATTTTAAACATTGATGCTAATAATAAAAGAAACATCAACTTGCTTTTATTTAGCACTAGGTTAAAAAAAAAAAAAAAAGCCTTCCCTGTATTATTTTCTTTCGTCATTACAACATCAACCTGAGATGGGATACTGAGGCTTATGAGGTTGAAATGTGGACTAAGACAAAGGGAAGAATTATAGTCATCCCTGGACAATTTAACTACAAGCTTGACTCTTTCACACATTTAAAGATGAATTCCAGACCATGTTGAGCATTATTGCCAGGCATTCTCACTCTTTGTTCTCAATATGCTACCATCTGATTCTCTAAGTGAAACTAGAAAATTCATGGCCATTACACAAGCAGGCATGCGAATGCTCGCCCTGTGATACCTTGCACAGGGAGCAACAGAATGAAGGTAACTGTGTTATTCCCTTTAGTCATACCTTATGTTTTAGGGGGCATCCTAACATCACCTTTCCAAATTTCACTGTGGCAGTGCTGTGATGAGTTTTACAAAATTGTATTCCATGGAACTGTATGTGACCCTTTAAAAAAGCTCTGTTAAGACATAACAGCTTTAAAAAATATGGACTTTAAATACATTTATAGGAAATGTAAAAATATGATCTTCTTTCAACAAGTAAGTCAAATGCAGAACCATAACACCACTTTTTAGGACATTACTAAGAAATCACAGTGATAAATATGTATACTTGTGGTTCTGTTTCCTGACAGAATA
Organism: Cabassous unicinctus; assembly: GCA_029593785.1. Classification (NCBI taxonomy): domain Eukaryota; kingdom Metazoa; phylum Chordata; class Mammalia; order Cingulata; family Chlamyphoridae; genus Cabassous; species Cabassous unicinctus. The sequence goes on along the minus strand of JAQZBX010000559.1, from coordinate 18,708 downwards.
AAGAACCCTAATGACACATCATAGTGCCACCCCACAAAAAGTGTATCAATCCCCCACCTGATTCTGCATCTTCAGAAATTTGTTGACAAGAAAACATCATAAAAGATTTTACCCCCAAATACCTGTAAACAATTGCATCAATCAATAGTGCAATCTAAACATATCTGTGTCACTGATTGCTTCCAGAATAGATTTTTTAAAGGGTTCCTTTGCAAATAAATTGTTTTTAATATTAAAATTTCAATATAAGAGGGAAAAATATGTACTACACACTGGGATCAAATAAATAATTAATTATACACTTTAGGCTTCTTCTTGCACAGCATTATGCAGTGAAAATACATTTGATAATATATTTTAATCCTTTATTCTCTTCCCAGACTAGCAGTAGCTGTTCTTATCATTTTCCTGGTAACAATAATAGCCCACAACATATATCGCCTTGCCATGTGCTATTAGCAATCACATAGAACAGCAGCTTCTTCAGTGGAGTAGGTAAGAAACAGCAGGATTTGGGGAGAGTAGCCAATAATCAGCAGGTTTATTGGATCTGCCAGCAGGTAGATTATTTTAAAACTTGAACCTGCTGGGATTTTGTTCTCTGAAGAGTCTATTTGTTTTTTGCTGTTGCTTTTGCTATATTTTTTGTAGTAGTGAATTTTGCATTAGCACATGCTATGAAGAAATTCTGACAACTAGATCAGAAGGAGTTAATTACTCACCAGTAGGGTTCATCGTCAGTGAACTTGCACTTAACACTGGAGAAATAGGGATTGACAGCCGTAATTACGTGGCTGCAAGAAAACCAATCTTGGGAGTCTATTTTCAGTATCTAGACTTATGTGCATTTATTTATCAGAATTGTTTGGCTTAAGACAAATTATTTTCAAATACAACTAAATGATAAATGAAGAACAATGAAGAAAAAGAATAATTAAATGCTTTTTCTCACTCATAAAATTCTCAAGTAATGTTGATCCTGGCTTCAAAATAACAATTTGTAATTATGGTTGCCAATAGCTACATAACTATTGAAGCTTATTCTGTGCCAGGCACAGTGCCAAGTGTGGCACCTACATTATACCTAAGTCTCAAAAGAATCAATTAAGGTAGTTATACTTTCCCCTTTTGAGAGATGCAAAAAATGAGTCTAAGTTAATTTAAATAGCTTGCCCATTAGCACAGTCAATTAACATCCAGCCAGTTCCTAAAAACATGGTTGCCCAGAAAGTTAAGAACTCTTAAAAGGTCTACTACAGTTACAGTTTTGTTGCCTCTTTATGGCAATAACAATTGTAAGAGTGTTTCAATTGTTATTGTTTTTATAACAATATAAAATAGTTTCATGAACAAGAAAATTCAACCATACCTGAATTAAACAGTAAGGGATTTGTTGGCTCAATAAATGCAAATCTAGGGTCAGGGTTGGACCTAGAAGGTTAACTTACTTATCAAAAACCCATTTATGTTTTCTTTCCATTGTGTCAGTAACAATTTTGTCTTTGTCCAAGGCTGCTTTGCAAACATAAGACAGATGTCAGCAACAACCCAGGTATATAGACTTCCTTATCTTGTCCAGCATGAATGAAGGAGGGCCTTGCCACAACCATTAAAGAGAAGTTTGAGCTTTACACTCATCGGGCCTCTCTAAACAGATCTATAAAAAAATGTCTTCTGCTATTCGCTAAGGCACTTCTGAGTATCACTATGACAAAGGAGGTGTGACTACAGAGCCTGCACCTTGGGTCACGAACTTGGCCTGAAATAGCAAAATCTTTTATTAGGATTTTTTTTATTACATAAGTTGTAGGTTTACAGAAAAATCATGCATAAAATACAGAGTTCCCATAAACCACCTTATTTTAACACCTTGCATTAGTGTGGTACATTTGTTACAATTCATGGAAGAACATTTTTATAGTTGGACTATTAACTATAGTCCATTGTTTACAGTGGGTTCATTGTTGTTGTGCAGTCCTATGTTTTGGTTTATTTTTAATGAATTGGTAAAGTTTCAATGTTTTCAAGGAACACCTAAAATGCTGATAAGGCTGAACATTATGAGAAAAAAAGAGTAGCAAATATTGAGGATGGAGATATTGACAGCGCTAAATCATGAGGAGCCTCATAGACCATGTAAAATAAATAAAACAAAAAGCATAAGATCTACATTAGGTTTTAAAAAGAGTAATCTTGCTGTTGTGTGGGAATATGGATTCTTGCAGGTTAGGGGTTGTCAAAAATAGAAGCAGAAAGTCTTGTTAGTCATATCAGTAGTACAGACAAGAAATGATGGTTGCTAGGACCAGAACTTTATTGGTGGAGATGCAGATCAGTAAATTGATTTGAGGTGTATTTTGGAGATAAAATATTCTGAGTATACTATTTTCTTAAGAAATTTTTTCTGAATATCTCCTGATTAACTTTTTCAGGAATTTTGGGGGAAATATTGAGCTTGATCTGATTAGTGAAAAGGAAAATAATAAGTAAATCTGATTAGAGAAAACTACATGCTTTCTTTAGCTTTCACATCTCCATCTTCAAATGTACCTCCACTGCTCAGTAGATGGGTGAAGTCCCATCCCCAGGTATAAACACCAGTAGGAATTGGAGAGTTAGTCATCCAAAGTGGTTTTCTAATTCGTTAGGATGTGTAGCTATGTCCTTCTTGGAATGACACGGCCCATCTCTAAACAAAGCAGACATTGTTGGATGATGCCACTATACTAAGATCCTTAGATAATCTAGTAAAGAGTGAAAATGTGGGAATTTACAACAAAATAGTGCTATCTCCGTGAAGAAACTATGGTATTTAGGGATAATTAGTACATCCAAAGTTTAGGTAGTTTTCAAATAATTCTGGGGAAAAAAACTAAAGTTGTTAGAGGTTAGTTAAGTGTCTTTCATGTCTTCTGGAGGTCATCATTCATGGCATTGTCAGTCAAGGGATTTATGGGTTGATTAGGATTTTAAAGGCAAAATAACCCAGACTTTTTTTTTCTGTCCCTTTTCTTAGGCAAAAGTAGAGATATTTTCCCACAAGAGTTGGCCTCCTGATTCAATGACCTCTAATGTCATTCACTGTGTAAACCAAGTTGTCCCCTTGACTGGGGAAAAGTCTTCTCACTCAGATGTTTACAGCTCTCTGGGTTCTCTCACACTAGAATCTAGAAATCTACCTCAAGATAACAGCACTGGAATCTTTTAATAACATTATACAAATATGTCCTTAATTGGCAGCCTAAAATATGTACACACCTGCTTCATGCCACAGAATAAAACCATGCCTAATTATAATCAAAGGATCCATTTTGATAGTTAGATCCATGGAAGACTGCTTTCAGTTTATTCAAGCCAACTTTTCATCCCTATTCTAAATTGTACTAATTGATGAAGGTACACCATCATAGAAGACAGTATCCATACAACAATTTCATTACCCCTTACATAATTGGTTTTTTGAAAATTTTTAGGGGGGAAGATCTATCATCCACTTGCATTATGGAACTGCTTTTTTAAAATATAGCACTATTTATCTCAATATTTTCATTTAGGAATATTTTGTATTAATTTATACTGTACCTTTAGAAAGGGTCCATGGGAAAGCTTTATCTCTGAATTTAGTAAAAACAAAAATAAAATTCTGAGCAAATGGCTTTATTTATCTTAGAGATACAGTGAGTCTTTTTTTAAAGAAAATTCACATTTTACTTAGATTGAAATAAACTGTACAAAATTAATTTTCTCCACCAAAAATAACAGCAGACACAGTGAATCTTGAAACCATATTTTCTTTATGGCTATGATGCTTAGAAAATTAGTGCCATAGTTTCTTCCAACTCCTACAATTTCCTGGGACTTCATGACTTGTTTTATGAAGTTATCTCTGGCTTTATTTTAATTTTTAAATAATCTGTTCTACTGTTTTCAAATTAATTAAAATTTAAATCATATTATATTTATGTCTTAGCTGCCTAAAATAATGTTTGGCAAGGGATAGTATATAAAAGTGAATAAGTAAAATGATTGACCAAGTTTTCAAAAGTACTATTCTCTGGGTGTATGAATTGGGAAAATATAAGCACCACATGCATAGAAACTGTTTGTGCTCCAGTATACTCCGATTAATATAGATACTATTCCAGAAAGTGTTTTTATAATTATCATCCTATAGTAATACTTTTAAAAACCATAATCAAACCAAACACACTATTTGATATAACATAGCAATATAAAATAGTGAAAATAGCTCTTTTTTTTCTGCTATATTTGCTTGTAAGTTAAACAATGGAATTTTGAAAAATTGCTAAAAATTTTCTTTGCATATGGAAATTGATTTCTAAATTAAAGGAAATTTTAAATAACATAAATTCACTTAATACCTTCTATGTTACCCATCTTATTATTCAGTCTCAATGAAATGCTCATTTATATGCACTTAGTTTTGTTGCAAGATTGTTAATTTATTCATAAAGAACAAAACTAAGAACAAATCTACCTTAACACTGAGCTAATTTTCTTAAAAGAAACAAAATGAAATACCTTTTCCTCATGTCTGTATCAGACGTGAACACTGATTATGAACAATACAGGAGAACCATATTAGAAAACAGACTTTTCTGCAGATCTACTTAGGAAGATTCATTTTAATTACATTTCTTTTTATTTCTCTACAGTGGGGAATCATTTAATAAAATTTCAGGATCCTTAATAACTAACAGAAATATGCCACAATTTATTTTTACCAATAGAGAATCATATTTCTCATCCTACTGGCATATTCTTCAGTGTTGCAAATCAGTGAAGTCACACATACTTTAATTCAAAAATAGTCATTAGACATTTATAATCTATTTTTTACTGTGATGATGTCAAAGATAGATTGCCTACAAATTTAAAAATACCCTTTAGATAATTTATGGTCATGAAAATAGATAATCCTAAACACATGTCTTTAATTAGTTTGATATAAAATATAATTAATGGGTAAAAATAACGCTATAGAAACAAGTAGAAATAAAGAGAAGAACAAACAGTTCTAATTGTTCTGAGGATCTGAGGAAAAAATCTTATTAAAATAGAGAAGAGAGTCATAGCTTCCATGCTGGCCATCAATACAAATTTGGCAAAGATATATTTTGCCAAAATGAAATTTGGAGACATGGCAGATTATCTAATTTTTTGACAAGGAAAGGGCCTTTCATGTTACCATTTCCCTTGATGATTACAGTCCATTTCTATAGACTTGTTTGACATGGGTGTAAACATAAAGCCCAAAATTGCTTTTTCAAATATGTCAGGTTGACATTTATTGAACACCAACTCAGTGCCAAGCTAGGTCTAGTTCAGTTTCAAAAAAAAAAAAAAAACAACAACAATTACTGCAAATTATCTCAAAGCAAGTCATTCTGCTAGTTTTTCAGTTAATCATTCAACTAATGATATTCATAAAACAATTACTGTGTGGCCAGGCACTCTGACAATCACTAAGGATACAATGAAGATTAACAACAAAAAAAAGAGACACATTCTCTGTTACATTAATATCAGTGTGCACATAAATTAATATGATAATTTTAATTATGTCAAGTGCTATAAGGAAGAAAAACAGGGAGCTGTAAAAGTTTATAATAGGTCATTTGATTAGGAAAAGATATGTGAAGATGTGCCTTCTTCAAAGTGATGATTCCATAAAATAAAAAAAATAAAAAAATATAAACAACAACTACAGAAGAATCAGGTAAACAGAGGGAAAAGTGAAGGGAAACATAAGCAGGCAGAGGAAAAAGCATGTGTAAAAGCATAAATTGAGAGAAGGCCTGGTGAATATGAGAGACTGAAAGAAAGCTGATGCAGCTACATTTAAGAGGAATGAAGTGTAGATGAGTCTGAAGCCTTGGGTGGGTGCCAAATCATGCAGTCTTTTAGGCAACACTGAGGTAGGTAGTCTTCACCCTAATTGCAGTGAGAAGCCATTTAACTGTTTCAGATAATGGGATGACATGACTGAAATTGCTCACTTAAGATTGCTATGGATAGCCAAAATGGAAGGGGAAAATATGAATGTTGTTAGATTAGGGGAAAAAAATGATGGTTCCTTGGATTAAGGGGGAGGCTTTGGAGACTTAAGTGTTTAAGTTTGAGATTTTTAGTAGGCTAAATCAATAGAATCTTCTGGTGGTTTGAATATCAGGGGTGAGGGAGAGAAAGATTTAATAGATAATTTCTGGGTTTCTGGTTTCTATAACTTGATGGGTAATGGTGCCACTTGTGAAGAAGGACAGTTTTAAAGGACTTCGTTTTGGGAATAACATCATAAATTTAGTTTTTGTCTTTATTTTGTAAGAAGGACTCTCAGATATCCAAGAATTGATATCAGTTGGGTAGTTAGATGAATGTACCTGGAGCTAAAGGCAATTTTTGTTCAGAATATCACTTATTGCATTAGCTATTTAATGTGATCATGGAAGTTTTATAAATATAAGAAAATGCCTAATAGTGTGGACTAGCTTAAAACAACTTGAGATCCTGGGACTGATTCTGGAGAAAATCAAACATTTTTGCTGTAATTGTAAAGGAGGAGATATAGGAGAAAAATCTGGAGAATTTAAAGAGTAAAATTTAAAGAAAATATTTCAAGAAATAGAGCGTGCTTAGCAGTATTTAAGGATACTAAGTGGTCAAATAATATAAGGAAAAAAATGCCTAGTGGATTTAGTGGCAAGGCAGTGATTAATGACCTTAGTAAGAATTGCATCAATAGAGAGATGCAGGCTTGGGGACAGAATGGTGTTGAATGACTGGGAGATTATAAAACTAAAGAGAGAAATAGAACATATAGATAAATCTTTTGGGAACTTTGTGCAGACTAAGGGAGAAGGATGATAGCCAATTAAGATTCTGTGGCTTTCGTTTTCTTTTCCTTTTTTTTCATTTTTAATACTTAATAGTTGGGTTGATTGTGAATTATGGTCCATGCTTAATGGCAAAGCCCCAGGATGTGTTTATCAATTGCAATGAATGTGTCACATTAATGAAGGATGTTTATGTGGGAGGGTGTGGGAGGGTGTGGGAGGTGTGGGGAGTGGGGCATATGGGAATCCCTATATCTTTTGCGTAACATTCATGTAATCTAAGTATCTTTTTAAAAAATAATAATAATAATGAAAATTTGTAATTAAAAAAAAAAAAAGCCAATTAGGGCCTGGCATATAGGTCTGTCCTCCTTTGCTAGGCACTGCCCAGGTACTCTATAGATTCTTACCACTCTATTAGAGATTGTAGCAGGCCTCCCCACGATGAGAATTCAGTTTTCTGTTGGTTATTGTGTAGATCTCCACACACCGAGACAACACCCTGTGACCATATGAACATCTTTGTATTCCAAAGTGTGGGATGGGGAGGAGGTAGGGTATATGGGAATCTCTTATATTTTTGATGTAACATATATGCAATCTAAAGCTTCTTTAAAAATAAAGGAGGGGAGTGGATATGGCGCAAGTGGTTGAGTTTCTGCTTCCCACATGGGAGGTCCCAGGTTTGGTTCCTGGTTCCTCCTAAAAACAAATAAGCAAACAACAAGCAAACAAACAGAAAAAAAACAATGCAGTGGAGCCAATGCAGCTCAGTGGTTGAGCACTGGCTTCCTATATATGCGGTCCCGCATTCAAACCTCAGCCCCTGTACCTCAAATAAATAAATAAATAAATGGCAATTAGAATGACACAATTGTCAGTGAAATTCTCAAAAATGATAAAAGATAACTGATATTGTAATGAAAAGGCAAATGGGATGGGACCAGTTTAAGTGGGTTATTCTTAAACAGGAGGATGGATTTGTAACATGGAGAAGGAAGATAGAATGGGAGTAGATAACACTAGCTTTCATAACAATACCACTAATAACACAAGCTAACATTTAAAAACTGTTCACATGAAAAAAAAATGAAGCATGAAAAAGTTTTACCTTGAGAAAGATCATGTTTTTAGAGTGAGAGGGAAGAAGTTGAAGGTTTGAATAGTAGAAGAGAGGAGAAAAAGATTAAAGAAGACATTGTGAAGACTTGCAGTGAGTTGGCCAGAAATGTAGTAAGTTACAGAACAGTATTGAAGACCTTGATTAAGATAGGTGATTAAAAAATTTATAGTTGATAATTATCTGTCCTTTTTTGCAAAAATCTCCAGCAAATATTAGATGATTATGTTTAGATATGAAAAAAGATTATCGTGTTCAAAGAAAATGGGTTTTGCAATATGGATGTGACAAAACTACAGAGAGGTAAGGAAGTTTTAAGCATAGCAAAAATATTTTTGAAGGAATTCATCATGAAATAAAAAAGCTACATGAGAAAGGAATTGAAGGAGATGTCTAATGCATTTAGAGAGAGCAGCACATTCAAAAGAACTGAAGTCCTGATAAGGTAAGAGAAATGATGGAAATAGTTGAACAAGTCATAAGGAAAGGAGTCTCTGGCTTTAAAGTAGGCTTCTTGGATTGATGATTTTTGAATATTGAGCAGATTCAGGTGATGTAAAAACTCAAGGTGTGTGAAAATGGGAATGGATGCCTTCAGTGAAGAAGATGAGAAGCTCATTGAGTATCAGGACTTTTAAGAGCTATAAAGCTTTAATGCTGGACATATTGTGTACATGAATTTTGAAGTCACATCATAGGAAATTAGGTTTTGGTATAAAGAGAAATATCTATGCCAGGTACCGAAATCATTGAGGAGTGATGAGAATAACTGGAAAGTCCGAGGATGACAGTATTAAGGAGAGGTGGATGTTTGTATAGTTTAATGACTAGATCCTCAAAGGATCTGCATTTTCTTTTACTTTCTTTACAAAAGGATAAAGTATTAATTATCTGGAATTTCTAATGAAGAATAAGAAGAATGTCAATCCCATCTCTTGTCTCTGAAGCACATGGAAAATGGATATTGGTTGAGCACATCACAGACGAAATGGAACTCTTAGAGAAAAGGTTGATTTCTATTAAGGTAAGCAAGTAAAAAGTGTAAACCAAGAGGAGACTAGGAAGTTTTACACATTATGACAGGGAAGTGTGGTAGAAACTTTAAGGCTGACATAGACAGATAAATAGAAGGACAAAATGCTTGAGAATTTAATGTCAGTAATGCTTTAAAATCCAAGAGGAAACTAATGAGACTTTTTTGGTCATGGTTGTATAGGTCCAATTGCATGTCAATACTGAGATATATGGGAGAATACCAATATATTTAGGAAATAACAATCCAGAATAAAGGAAAGAAAAATATATAAAGTATAATTGTATTATCTATCTGACTTCTATATATGGCTTGGCACCAAATGCATTTAAGAATAATGAATAGAATATCAGTTCAGTAGAGGAAAGGATTACTTAGGAGTCAGAGGAGAGAATAAGTCTTAAATTGGCTTTGTACTGGAAGCTACAAAGTATATACTTTGCCTTAAAGACAATGGAGGAAACTAAAAAGAGGGTTTTAAATAAATGACTGACAATCAGATAGCTTTTTAGTAAGATCACTCTTGGAATAAGATGTAGCGTAGATTGAAACATGACATGTAGGAAGATTAAAATTCCTCTTAGAAGATTATTGAAGTAGTTCATTCTTTCAGTGCCTTTATTTGATTCCTATTTGTAGTCCTGGGGATCCAAATTAGGGATCCAAAATTTAAGTAATATATAATTCATTCCATTCAGGAGCTTATAGTTTCACGGTAGGTTGGGGACAGTGGTTTGGGAATGAAAGCTGATTTCAATAAAAAGTTATCAGTGAATTAATTTAGCAACTTATTACGTGCTGTCTCATGGCATTCTGAACTTTTTAAAAACTCTTCTCTTGTTTAATACATTTAGTTATGGTTCACAGTCTTTATTTCCTTCCCGGAATAAGATATTATATCCCTGCCTGTTGTCATATTACTTTCCCATGCCTCACAGGAAACAGAGGAAACCCAACTCCCACTCACTTTGGATTTGCTCATATGTCACCTTTGACCAATGGAAACCAGGCAGATGTGACTTTGGGCCTGTTTTGAACTGAGAATTTAAGAGAAGTTTTATGTCTCCATTTCCTGTTCTCTCTGCCCATGGATTGGAAGCTTTTCTATTGGAAAATGAGTGGTTGATGTTAGCCTTCCATAGCTCTGACACCTTACTTGAGATTAGTGATGGTCAAAACTTTGGATACTTCTTCTCTAAACTACCAATTGCTTAACTTTCTAAAAATCTTATATACTTATTTCTGTTACTCTCTTTACCAAATGTGTCTTAACAAAGAAGAAAAGATTTCGGACTTTCTATTCACTGAAATAAGCACAGGAAGAATCCATAGATTAAAAAAAAAAAGACCAATGGAAAAAATGATTAGAGATCATGTTGTGTCACAATTTTAATAAGCAAAGTAGTCACAAATATTATAATAGATGATATCAACTCTTAGAGAGATTCATTAAGCTTGAACTTTGTCTATACAGATGGAAATAATATAAGGTGAGTTTTATGACCATTTCCTAAAGTTAATATGTATGCAAGGGCAGTTAATATGCATGCAAGTTATGTCTTGTTATTGATCACCTGAGTTGATAGCGTTATCCACCCAGGTAAGTGAGTATCTTCTTCCTACATTAAAGCTCCACTTAATTATTTCTTAAATGCATGCACTTCTTAGGAGAGAGTGGCTCTGCTGTGTAGAGAAACCTAATTTTTTTGTCAAGATAAACAAAATTATGTACTCATTAGGATCAAAACAATTTCTAAAAATGGAGCTATTTTATACTAAGGGAAAATACAGACTGTTTCAGTTGTTAAAACTGCCTATACTTAGATTAATTGTAATAAAACACTTTAGAATGTATAAAATATAGTTCTCTCTCTCAAAGTAGTCTCTGGAAGTAAAGTCAATTAATTATACTATTAATAATCCTTCCAAGGATCAAAAAAGGGCATGTTGTATGAAATTCCCTTAGATATAGAATTAGCACAGGGATCTTACAGCAAAACAGTTAGGTTATTTTTAAGACTCTTTAGCTTGGTATGCCACCTTGTTAGGTTGTAACAGCTATTATAAAAATAAATTTAAAATAATGGCAATTTAAACATAATAGAATTTTTTTTTTCATATAGTATTCTAAAAGCAGTATTCTAGATGACAGGGAAGTTTCATTTAATACTATGATTCAGATTCAAGTTCATTTCACTTTGCAGCTCTGTCCTCTCTTAGGGCATGTTTATCTGTACCTATTGCCTGTGTGGAGTTTGTGTGTGGTGTGGTGGCAGGGGCACCCCTGCAACTTACAGGTCCTGGCTCAGAAATCTGCACATGGATCTTGTACTCACATTTATTGCTAGAATACAGTCACATGTTCCCCTCTCTTTTCCTTGAAAGAAAACAATTTTTTATGAAGTTAATAATATCAACCTTGTCTAGAATTCTTATTATCAAATATCCATTTGAAAACTTCTTCCAAGGCATAGAATGCACTCAACTCCCTCTGCAAGAAAGAAAATCCAAAGACCTATCCAATATCTACATTTGGTTCAAATTCTACTCTTAGTGATGCAAAGTCCAGATAGGCATGGTCCAGCCACATATAAACTGAGCAACAGTGTGATATGTCTTTACTACATCAAGATATGATGATGGAGTAAATTGAAATAAAAATCCCCAGTAATAAAAAAGAAGAATATGAAATAATCGGTAGTATGATTCATAACAAATATGCAGTCCTGCTCGTCAGATATTGTAAAGACCTTCCTGTATTGGCTATAGAGAAGACTCATTGATTAAACCTTGAGTCTGCCCTCTGGAATGAATTCTCTTGTCCATTGTTCTTGTGAAGTCAGAAACTGTGAAGAGTTTGAGATTTTATTCTACTTGTAAGATGACAAGTTAGCCTGGCACAGTATACTGACAGAATGGCACAAGACTCCAAGGTCAGAGAAAGAGACTCAATTACTCACAAGAAAATAGCAACCAGAGGCATATCTTACATCAGTTCTTTATAGTCCAGTAGCAATAGGGTGATGCGATGAAGACCAGATTTACCTTCATATGCAGTGGGGTTCAACACAGGAAAGGAATTCCAACTCTTAACCGACATGGCATTACTTAAGAGACATGGTGTTATTTAAGGGACATTAGTATATCTGCCCATCATGCCCTCCTAGAATGTAATACATCTCCAGATATGTGAAGGAAAGGGCTTTCTCTTCACTATGTAAGATATGTGCAGGGAGACAGCTTTAAATCTCTCCGGAGGGATACACTATATCCATCTTCCAAAGCTGTTTGCTATTCAAGTATGTCCTTGTTCCTGAAATGGCTGCTGGAACAGGCTCTTAATGGGACTATAAAGCTTTTGTATCCCACTTCCTATTATACATGTTTGGGGGATTTAGGATATTAACTCATATATTCCAAAACATTTTATCTTCAAATTATTTTAAAAAAAATAAGGAATAACCCCTTGAAAAAATATTTAGTAAGCTTTCAATGTATTTCTTGTTAATATAAACAAAATGAAGCTTCTCAATGGAACCACACAAAGTTCAAAAATATGGAGCTACTTTTTTACTGGGTGAAAATACAGACTTTTAATCAGTTTTAGTCAGTTCCATACCCAAAATTTTACCATATATTTAGTTTCTACCCTGTTTTGTTTCTTTTATTTACTCTGCCCTTGGGACTTTCTTTCTCTCTACGCAATGGTGGCTAAATTAAAGCCATATACAACAATAATCTTGGGTGTCTAGTTAATTACTATTGAACTTACCTTGCTGAATCTCAATAAGCCCTTGTCTCAAAGCTGTTTTCAGTAATATGTCCCATTTTAATGGGTCCAAAAAGAGTTGTCTTCAACCCAAATATATGGAATCTCAGTATCCCTTTTATAACTTTTTACAGATCAGTCAGTTTTGCTTGAGCTGATCTTTTCATTACACAATCTTACTATAAGGAGCAAAGTACAACTAACACACTCTAATAAACTAAGTCTTTTTAGCATTTTCCCTAGAGCTATAGTTTATAAACTAAAAAGCAAGAACCAGTAGTCAACTTAGGGTGACAAAAGGCATAGTTATAAGAATTCCCCCTACTGGTGAATGTTTAGCACTGTAGGCCACAAACTAAAAATCTGTTTCCAAGCTCTTAGGTGGTAAGACAGTATCACCTTTAATTTTAAATAAAATTGTTAACATCTGTATGTCAATTTTGCATAAGCTTAGGTTAAGTTAGTTTAATAATAATAATATTATTCTTTAAAGTATGTACATTGTTTTCACATACATTAGAATGTATGTGATTGTGTCTCTCTAGTTCACTACTGTATTTTTTTTTATCATGTAAGCTTTTTATTATATACTTTATTTTTCTTTAATAGAAAAGTCACGGGTTTAGAGAACAGCCATGCATAAGAAACAGGATTCCCATATACCACCCCACGACTAACACCTTGTATTGGTGAGGAACATTTGTTACAAGTGATATAAGCACATTTTTATAATTGAACTTTTAATTAAAGTCCAGAGTTTAACTTAAGGTTCACTGCTTGTGTAGTGTAGTTCCAGGGATTTTTTTTTAAAAATTTTATACTGTTACCATATATACAATCTAACATTTCCCCTTTAAATCATATCCAGGTATATATTTCAGTGCTTTAAATTGTTTTCACAATGTTATGCTACCATCACCACCCTCCATTGTACATCAATGTACAAATATCTGTTTAAGACTCTGCCTTCAATTATTTTGGATATATACTGAGTAGCAGGATTGCTGGATTATATGGTGTGATAGTTAACCTAATGTGTCAACTCAGCCAGGTAATGGTGCCCAGTTTTTGGTCAAGCAAGCACTGGGCTAATTGTAATACTAGGGCATTTCATGGACTTTAATCATCAGCGAATTGATTACATAGATGGCTGGTTACATCTACAAACAAATGAGAAGATTACTGTCAGCAATAAGTGGTATTTCAACCAATCAGCTGAAGTGATTTCAGCTTTGAGAGAGAGAATTCCCATCTCTACTTCAGACTGCGAACATCTTCTTGGGAACACATCAAGGACCTTCATCAGTGCCTCTGGTTTGCAGCCTGCTCTACGGAATTTGGACTTGTGCACCCCCACGGTCGCGTGAGACAGTTTTATAAAATTTATACTATTTACAGATATCTCCTGTTGGTCCTCTTTCCCTAGAGAATCCTGACTAATACATATGGTAATTCTATGCTTAACTTTCTGAGGAACTGCCAAACTATCTTCCACAACAGCTGCACTATTTTACATTGTCACCAGCAATGAATGAGTGTTCCTATTTCTCCACACCCTCTCCAACATTCGTTATTTTCCATTTTATAATAGCAGCCATTCTAATGGATGTGAAAGGGTATCTCATTGTGGATTTCATTTGCATTTCCTTCATGGCTAATGATATTGAGCATTTTCTGGCCATTTGTATATCTTTTTTGGAGAGATGTCTGTTCAAGTCTCCAGCCCACTTTTTAATTGGTGACTATGGTGTTAAAATTTAACCTCCTAAATATATAAAAATTATATTTTGGTTGATTCTAACTTAATTTAAGAACATGCATATATGCTTCTCCTATATACCTGTCTCCCACCACCATTTTCTTTTACTTATTACCCCTGCTATCTTTGTATAATGTATGTCTAAAAACCTGTATCTGTGATTACTTTTTATGCATTTGTATATAAGCACCTGTAGGAAGTAAGAAATGTTGTTAACTGCCAAGCAATACAATACAATAATACTGGAATTTATAATTACCCAAATAGTTACCTTTACTGCAGGCCTTTATTCTTTATGTTGCTATGAACCACTTTCAAGTATCCTTCTGTTTCAATCTGAAGAACTCCTTTTGGCATTGTTGTAGGGCAAGTCTAGTGGTGATGCCCTCACTCAGATTTTATTTGAGATTGTCTTAATCTTGATATAAAATGTTTGACTGGCAGTTGTTATCCTTCAGCACTTTAAGTATTTTAGCCCACTGCTTTCTTGCCTCCATGGTTTCTTTTTTATTTTTTAAAAAATATACTTAGATTGCATAAATGTTGCATAAAAACATAGGGGATTTGAAGGACAACCAGCAAGATGGCAGCAGAGTAAGGTGCTCCTAGAATCAGCTCCTGCTACAGGGCAGTTAGTAATCATCCATACCTATCTAAAGCACTAGTTTGGGGGCTCCAGGAGATCAGAAGTGCATCCTGCAACATCCTAAAAAGAATGGAAGGAGGAGACTACCCACCTGCAGAGAAGATTCATAAGTAGAGCACTCCATGCCACGGAGGTCGGTGCCCATCTTCCACTGGCAGCACAAGCCACTTTGGGAGCTATTCTGCAGCTGGAATTGGAAGCTCCACTTCCCAAAAACAGGGGAGGAAGAGACGGTTGGGCACCACTTCAGCTACTGATTAGTAAATTCAGTGGGCTAAAGTATAATCCTAAGAACAGCTAAGCTTTGAACCTGTCCAAGTCAGAAAGAGGCCAGTAGCTGCCATCTTAACTCCGTGTCTGACATGAGGGGAAGTGGGGCAGAATGAAAATCACAATGCTGGTAGGTAACACCTTCTTTCCATCTAGATCAGATTGTAGCTCTAGCCTAAGCCCTAGGCCCACCTCAGGTAAAGAGGAAGCTGGAGTGAGCTGCGCCAGCCTCTCTGGGAAACTACAGAGCATGACGTGGGGGCTGGTGATCATCATAGTTTGGCAGCGCAAGCCACCCCAGGAGATATTCTGTGGCAGGAATTGGAGGCTCCATTTCCCAAAAGCAGAGGAGGAAGAAACATTTGGCCACTAATTTCAGTTATTGATTGGTGGATTTGGCTGGTTAGAGTGTGGCCCTGGGAACAACTTTAGTTTGAACCTGTCCAAGTCAGAAAGAGGCTGGTAGCCACCATTTTGAATCTACCCCCAGCATGAGGAGAAGCTGGGCTGACTGAAAATCACAGTGATGGTAAAGACTCATTTCTTTCATCCAGATTGGCCTGCAACCCTAGCCTAGGCTTCAGCGGCACCTCTGGCAAGAAGGAAGCTAGCAGGCCCTGCACCAGCCTATCCAGGTTACTGCAGGTACATTTGGCTGGCACAGACTGAATAATCCAAAGTCTACCAGGGCAACTGTGGTCATCCTGGATCTGCATTGCATAGACTGCTGCCCATACCTGCAGTTCCATCCCCACCCCAGGCAGGGGACAAAAGGGCGTGAAGCTTCATCAGTCTGTATGGGCAACTACAGTCTAGGCCTGTATGAGTTGGATTATTCCACACAGCTGTGCTCTGTCCCTACCCCTGGCAAAGGAGAAAGTAGGGAGAAGCTTCATTGGTCCTTGGGGCAATGAGGGTAGCTTGAGCCTCCACAGCTTATAGCACCAACTACATCCTTGCTTCCTACAACACAACCAGCAAGGGAGAAAAGGCAGGAAGCCCTAAATTAAACAGAAAAGCTACACCCAGAATAAATACTCTAGTAAGCCAGATGCCAAGATACCAACAAAAAATTACAATCCACACCAAGAAACAGGAAGATATGGCCCAGTTAGAGGAACAAGATAAGCCTCCAGATGACATAAAGGAGTTGAGACAACTAATCAAAGATGTTCAAATCTCCTTAATAAACTCAATGAGATGGCTAAAGAAATTAAAGATACTAATAAGACATTGGATGAGCACAAAGAAGAATTTGAACACATACGTAGAAAAATAGCAGAATTTATGGGAATGAAAGGTTCAATAAATGAAATTAAAAATACACTGGAATCATATAAAAGCAGTTTTGAGGAGGCAAAAGAAAGGATTGGTGAGCTTAAAGAAATGGCCTCTGAAAGTGAACATAGAAAAGAACAGATGAAGAAAAGATTGGAAAAACTTGAACAAGGTCTCAGGGAACTAAATGACAGCAAAAGATTTGCAAACATACATGTCATGGGTGTCTCTGAAGGACAAGAGAAGGGAAAAGGGGCAGAAGGAATATTTGAAGAGATAATGGTCAAAAATTTCCCAGCCCTATTGAAGGATGTAGATACCCATGTCCAAGGAGCACAACATATTCTCATCCGAAAAAATCTGAAAAGACCAACTCTGAGACACATACCAATCCAAATGTAAATTGCAAAAGACAAAGAGAGAATTCTGAGAGCAGCAAGAGAAAAACAATGCATAACATATAAGAGATACCCAATAAGATTCGATGCTGATTTCTCACCAGAAACTATGGAGGCAAGAAGACAGTGGTATGATATACTTAAGATACTGCAAGAGAAAAACTTCCAGCCAAGATCTTATATCTGGCAAGATTGTCTTTCAAAAATGAGGGCGAGTTTAGAATGTCCACAGATAAACAGAAACTGAGAGAGTTTGTAAAGAAGAGGCCTGCTTTACAGGAAGTACTAAAAGTTGTGCTACAGCCTGAAAAGAAAAGACAGTAGAGGCCTGGAAGAGAGTCTGGAAATGAAGATTATATCAAGAAAAGTAACTAAAAGTGTCAAAAGAGTGGTGAAAATAAAATATGACAAATAAAGCCCAAATATTCAGGAATAAACTGAGCCGATGATGTAAAGCACTTGGATGCAGAAAACTACAACTCATTGTTAGAAAGAAAATAAAAGAGACCTAAATAATTGGAAGAACATTCCATGCTCACAGATTAGAAGACTAAATATCATTAAGATATCAATTCTACTCAAATTGATATACAAATTCAGTGCAATACCGATAAAGATTCCACCAGCATTTTTTAAATAAATAGAAAACATGATTATCAAATTTATTTGGAAGGGTAAGGGGTCCTGAATAGCCAGAAACATCTTCAAAAGGAAAAGCAAAGTTAGAGGACTCTCATTTCCAGACTTTAAGTCATATTACCTAGCTAAAATGGTAAAAACATCATGGTACTGGCATAAAGACAGATACATCAACCAATGGAATGGAATTGATGATTCAAAAACAGACCCTCACATCTATTGTCAAGTGATTTTTGACTAGCCTGTCAAACCCACCCAACTTGGGCAGAACAGTCCATTCATCAAATGGTGCTGAGAAAACTGGATATCCATAGCAAAAGATGAACCCTATCTTAAACCTTATACAAAAATTAACTCAAAATGGATCAAAAACCTAAAGATAAAAGCAAGAACCATAAAGCTTCTAGAAGAAAATGTAGGAAAATATCTTCAAGACCTGGTAGTAGGTGGTGGACTCTTAAAGGGGATAAGAGGAGGACTGAGATAGACTACTGATATTTAATGTATGTAGAAGTTTTAATTAGCTTTACTGTAAAAGTGTGGAAATGTACAGAGTTGATGGAATCACATTATAGTGAGTAACAGCTGGTTTATAAATGGGGATGTGGCTGAAAATGGTAGTCTAGGGATGTAAATGCCAATTGACAGAAAGCTAGAGAATAATCTAGGAACTGAGTAGCACAGTAAACCCAGAGGTGGATGAGAATTGTGGTTGATGGTACAGATGCAAGAGTGCCCTTTGTGAGCTAGAGCAGATGTTCATCACTATTGCAGGGTGGTGGGAATGTGGAAAAACATGGGAAAAATACAACTGGAGTAACCTATGGACTGTGGTTAATAGTAATAATATAATATTCTTGCATCTATGCCAAAGATGAACCTTGTTGTTACTATGGGAGTATGGAAAATGTGTGCCAAATGTATGTTATGGCCTGGTAATAA
>JAQZBX010000558.1:0-104560 GCA_029593785.1 Cabassous unicinctus | reverse complement strand
TATCCCTGGGCAGCTAGGTAAATCAACCTTCCTCAGCAGATTCGCCACTCCCCTCAACCTGGTCCTGCTTCAAGCCAGCTATTTCTTTCCCCAAAACTGCAAGGGGTTCCAGGCAGCAAAATCCACAGAAAGAAAAGCCCTCTCGACCCTCAACCAGAATCCTCCCATTCTCGGAGAACGCTCCCACTCACTGGGCTGCCGATGGAAATTGTGGCTCAAACCAGCCTTTTCCCCTGAGGGTGGGGCTCAGCCATCCATGTTAACATCCATGGGCAGGATTAAAACTCACAAATCTCTACCGACCAATCCATGCCACCCAGCTGCATCCAGATAGATGTCCCAAGCCTCTCGTTCTGCATGCCCAAAGCACAGACCCCCTGGCAGGATCCCGTCCCCAATCAGCCATCCTCAGAGAGCTAGTTAGTGAGTGCCCTCCTAAACTGATGTCATCTTCCCTCTCCCTATATGTTGATTTAAATACCAAAAGTATTGAGAACTAGGACCAAAGTATCATCAAGTAGAAGTGTTAATAAGTTGAGAACCATATCTTCTCTTAGGAAGAAAATTAAATTGTATGACCAATTTCTAGCATGTTTGCTTTCCCTTGTAATCAATTTCAAACAATAGATGGGCAAATTAAGCTCAAAGAGGATAAATATATCATCCTTGGCTTTATCTTGTGTTTGTATATCCATTTCAGGAATCTTAGGAACAACATTCTCTTTGAAGGCAAATGATTTTCCTCTGACTATTCCTCAAGAAACACAAGCAAACCCCATGTATTACTACATAAATGCACACATCATATACAACAGGCACACATACATACGGACACTTAATTTAAAATCCTTTATAAAATTTTATAATATGTGTCGGATAAGCATTAATTGGAATAGTAGTATTTCCCTGATATAAAAATTTTTATAAAAGTATATTACAAAATAATAATAATAAAGAATAAATTTAAAAAAAGCATATTACAGGAGGTTGATAGTCTCTTAGATTTCATTCCTACCTTGATGGGCACGTGGTGATATATGATAAAGTGTTTAGCCTTTCAGTTCTCACTTATTTCACTAGTCATATATGATTGTTAGTAACACATGTTATGGTCCCCATATGTGAGAACTGTGTATACAGCCAAATAAAAGATGGGTGTTAAGTTTCAGCAGAGCAGTCAAACTCAGGCATTATGGAAGTGGACAACCAGTCAAGCATTGGGTTCTGATATCCTTCATTCTGAAGTGCTACAATCCTCTACTCAAAGCTACTTAACTTTCCAAGCTGGGATGAAAAAAAAATAAGCTTAAAATTACGCATTTCTATCAATTAATGAAATGCACAGAGTACTGTTTAGCAGCTTACTGATTCTTTGAGCTAGTTTTTAACCTATAGAAATTTCAATAAAATCTGAATAATAGAGCTCATAATACTTATTTCAAAATATACATTGTGGTGAGGATTAATTGATATAATGAACTTAAAAGTCTCATTTTTTCTCAATAAATTATTTTACAGTAGTTTGATCTGAACCAGATATAGCACTCTAATATGATGATTTCTTATGGCTTTAAATGTGTGAGACAATCTTTATTGTCTATAATTGCATATGGAAGAGAGGGAACAGCTAACATCAGTGTGCATTTGGGGCTGAAACTTTATAACCTGCTCCAATGCAGTGAAATGGAGGAAAGAACTTCATGATAAACAAGATAAAAGACAGCCTGTATTTTATGGTCCGTGCTTAGTGGCAAAGCCCCAGGATGTGTATATCCATTGCAGGTGATGTGCCACACTAATGAAAGATGTTTATGTGGGAGGTTGTGGGCGGTGTGGGAGGTGGGGCATATGGAAATCCCTATAATTTTTGTGTAACATTTATGTAATCTAATCATCTTTTAAAAAATAGTATTAAAAAAACAAACCCTAATGTGTGCTGAATCAATTTTATACTAATCAAATTATCTTATGTTGCAAAGGAAGTTATGGTATTAAGGTGAAACTTGGAGTTTGGGATATTCTCCAAGCCAGGGTGGGCATGGGTAATTTACTGAATGCCAAATATGAGTGAAATTCAGGTTATATTTAGGCTGCATCAGGAAGAATGTGCCCTGAGATACTTACTATGCTAATTCTTCTCTATTATCAAAATCTGAAGTAAATACAGAGAAATTCAAACCAGGAATTCAACATAATAGGTATATTCTCAAAAATATTTTGGAAATCTCAAAGTGTCATAGATTCTTATACAGGTTTGCAAAGAAAGAAGAATTTAAATATGCACTAATCCATCAGGGTTGCAAGGAGAAGTGGATATTTATTTCACAGAAAAACACCTGGGACTTTTGAATGCATATTTACCATCTTCATGCTAACTATGACTAAAATTAATCAAAAAGGATTTTGAAATTCCCCACACAATCTATAAAATGTGAGAGGAATGGGATAAGCTGAGAAGTAAATTCATGGGCATAAAGAAACCAGAAATTGATGGTTTGGAACATTCAAAGTATCCAGGAAATGAATCCCCAGGGAATAGTTCTCTATGTGAAGATTTAACTCAACATGGAACCAGTCAGCCATTTCAGTGCATATCAAAATTGGAAATGCAGTTGTCCAGAAAGGATTTTTCTGAAAAGTTCTTTTGTCTGATGGTTGGGACATCAGTGTACTACATGCAAAATCTGCAAGCTTTTTATAACATTTGTATGAAAGTAATCACTACCAGCATGGACGTAAAGGGATGGAAAAGGGACAGACTGAAGGAAAAGTCACTGCATGGAAAGGACCATGGAAGCTGAACTCTGGACTGAAAACATCTTCTTGGGCCAAGAGAGTAGACCCACACACGAGTGTTGAAAGGTTCAATATGTTCTAGTACTTGGAGAATGCATGTCTTCATTGATCAGAAAGGGTGTTACCACCCCAGTTTTCTCAAATGTCTGAGGGATTACAGATAGTCTGGATGCCATCCCAATGCTTGATGAGGGTGTAGCCAAGAACCTCGTCCTCATCCCAATACTTCAAGATGTTGGAGTCTTTACCCCATTGTTTGGGGAGAGCATGGCCAATGTGCAAGCACTTGGAAAGGGTGAGGTTGCTGCTTCATCAGACCTGTAGGACAAACCATCTTTCCATCAATGATTCTCAGACTCTGAAATCTAATGGGGTAAGCCCTGATGGTTTTCAGAATCTTTTAGAAACTGTGAACCCCCTTTTTTTTTTCAATTTCTCTCTATGGGAAAGAGAATATTTATTCTATGAGTGTCCCTCCATTTTATATTGGAAGCAGATAACTTATTCTGTAAGTTTCACCAATCCACACCTAGGGGGGATTTGTGCCCAGGACAGATGAAACCTATATCCAATTTTTATGAGACTTTGAATGTAAATCTCACTGAAATGACTTAAGGCTTTTGGGATATTTTGATGGAATGAATGTATCTTGCATATGGGGTCCAGAGGATGGAGTGTGGTGGTTTGTAATTGTATGTACCCCAGAAAATCACGTTCTCAAAGCTAATCCTTTCCTATGAATGAAAACTATTGTAAGTAGGTTTTCTCGAGGTTCCTTCATTTAAGGCATGGCTCTAGGTGGGTCTTAATCTTCTAACTGGAGTCCTTTATAAACAGAATGAATAGAGAGAGAAAGAGAGAAAGACAGGGCTACAGAAGCAAGTATATGAAAGCTACTAAACCTGAAAGAGAAAGTAAAGACCACCAAATGCCTTCATGTGTCTTGCCCTGTGGGAGAAGACCCAAGGAGTGCCAGGAACCAGACATTGGGAAGAAAATATCACTTTGATAATACCTTGATTTGTGCCTTCTCATGGCCTCAAAACTGTAACCTTGTAAGTTAATAAATTCTCATTTTTAAAGCTAACACATTTTAAGGCATCTGCTTTCAATAGTTTATCAAACTAAAGCAATATGGGTGTCCAATTATTGCAGCACAATTTGTTGAAAAAACTATCCTTTCTCCAGTGAATTTCATACAAGTATTTGCTGAGATTTAGCTTAGCACATATATGCAGATCTACTACTATACTCTCAAATTATCTCCATCAATTGTTTGTTTGTCTTTTACAAAACACCACATTGTTTTGATCACTGAGATACTGTACCTTGATATCTGATCATGTGTGTTGTCTAATTACTTTTTAAAGTCTGGGGAATAATCTAGATCCAGTGCATTTGTATATAAATATTATAACAGGTTTGTTAATTTATTTAAAAATAACATATTTGGATTTTGTTTGGGTTTGCTTTGACCTAGAGAATAATATAAGAAGAGTTGAAGTCTTAATAAGTTTGAGTTACCCAATCCATGAAAACAATATTTCTTTGTGTTTGCAAATGTCTTTGTATTCTCTCAGAATAATTCTGTAGTTTTCAATGTACATGTCTTGCACCACGTTATATCACTTTTATCCTTAAGTATTTCATATTTTTATGTGTAATAAATGACTGTGGTGTGTTGAATTTGTAACCCTAAAATATGTATTCAAGTCCTAATCACTGGTCCTGTGAATGTGAACGTAATAATAAGAACAAATTAATTCTGAACTTGTTGGCAATAAGTATATAAAAAAATATGGAAAGATATTAATTACTTAACTAAGTCCTAAATAGAGAATATCAACAAAGCCAAAAAAAGAGTTTTTTTGGATAGATTAATAATAGTCAGAAACCAAGATCTATCAAGAGAAGAGAGGGAGGGAAAATTGAAGTAACCATTAGGAAGAATTAATGACATATTTCTGGTTTTAGTGTAAAATTGTATGAATATGAAATATTGCTTGAAAATATCTTCCTCTGGGGGATGTTATCATGTCCCCAACAATATACATGTTCAAGTACAAATCTCCAGTCCTATGGATGTGAAACCATTTTATTTCAGACCTTAGAAGATGAGTTAAGCTGTGGCCAAACTGAATGAAGTTGTGCCTGCCTCAAATATCGTTGATATCCTTATAAACAAATAGAGAAAGAAAGATCAAATGAAATGGTACATAGGGAAAGATGCATCTACAAACCAAGGAAACCAAAGTTTTGGTAGTATGCCTATACCAGAACACTGCAGACTCAGGGGGAATATCAGGGTAAAACATAAGGGTAAAACAATGGTGTTGGATGTTATTTTAGTTTGCACATTGCTAAAGCAAATACCATGCTTACACAAGAATTTATTTCACTCATAGTTTTGAAGATAAAAGAAGTCCAAATCAAAGCATCTTCAAGGCAATGCTTTCTTCATGAATATTGGCATTCTCTGGCTTATACTGGTGATTCTTAGCCATGGGTACCTCTGTCACATGGCAATGCTCTTGGCAGCCTTTCCTGCTCTCTCTTTTCTCTTCTGGGTTCTGTTGAGGTTCAGTTTTTGGCTGCTCCCTCTGTGGCTTTCTCAATGTCTGTAATTCATTCTGCTTATGAAGTACTCCAGTAATAGAATTAATCCTAATTCAGGATCCTGAATGAGTTGGACCACACCTTACCTGAAGTAACTTCATCAAAGTACTTCTTAAAATTGGTTAAGTGTCACCAATATAAAGGTGTTAGTTACATGGTCCAATTTTATCCCTTGGCTTTCTGTTGTCTTATATTACTATGGTCTTTCTTATAACCCTTTCTATTTCTATTACTTACATTCTTCATTTTTACACTCTTATCTAGGGCTCCATCCCTTTTCTTTTCCTTTCAGACTGTCACACACACTTTAACATTTCATGTAGATTTGGTTTCTTGGCAACATACTCTCACAGCTTTTGTCTGTAAGGACTTAGAATTTGCCTTCATTTCTGAAGGATAGCTTTGCTGGACAAATCATTATTGGCTGGCAGTTTTTTTTAATATTCAGAACCTTAAATATATCATAACACTGCCTTCTCACCTCCATGGTTTCTAATGAGAGATTGGCACTTAGCCTTATTGAGTCTCCCTTGTAAGTACTACATTGCTTTTCTATTGCTACTTTCAAAACCTTTTCTTTTTCTTTGGCATTTGACAATAGGAATAGTAAATGTCTTGGGAGTGGCTCTATTAGGAATTATTCTATTTGGGGTACATTGATATTCTCATATATTGATATTTATGTCTTTTTTAAGGGTTGGCAGTTTTCAATTAGTATATTCTTACATATTCATTCTACCCCTTTTCCATTGTTTTCTCCTTCTGAGACACCTGTAAAATGTATGTGTGTTGTGTAATGCCATTCAATTCTTTGAGACCTTGTTCAATTTTTTTTTTGCATTCTTTGCCCTATCTGTTTCCTATCTTTTCAAGTTCAAATGTTCTGTCTGAAAATTTGCTTATTAGTTTCTCTGACATTTCAAAT
Source organism: Cabassous unicinctus (assembly GCA_029593785.1). Classification (NCBI taxonomy): domain Eukaryota; kingdom Metazoa; phylum Chordata; class Mammalia; order Cingulata; family Chlamyphoridae; genus Cabassous; species Cabassous unicinctus. The sequence goes on along the minus strand of JAQZBX010000558.1, from coordinate 98,223 downwards.
CTGCTCTTATATGCATCTAATATATTTTAATCTCATCAATTGTGTCTTTCATTCCCACAAGGTCTGTTACTTTTTTGGCAGACTTTCAAATTGTTTGCTATTCTCACACAGTGTCATCTTAATATCCTTTAACTCTTTAGTCATATTTTCCTTCACTATCTTAAATTTATTAAAAAGGTTTGTGTGAACATAATTTATTAGTTGTCTAAAATCCTGGGTTTGATATAGTTTCTTGGTTTGTTTGTTTGACTTGGCCATATAATTCTGTTTCTAAGCATGGTTGTTTTCTTTAATTGCTACCTAGACATCTGTTTATGTGGTGATTTTTCTCTGTTGGTTAATTTAACTTTCTTGCTTAATGGTTTTATTTCACAGTTCTTCTTTGATTTTTAGTTTAATATTTTCTAAACTTTAATATTGTCCTTTTTAAGTACTCAGAACAGAAGAAGGGAGCTTGTTGTCTAAAATCATTAACTCTGTCACTAGTACAATAGTGACTAAAAGAATGAAATATTTAGGAATAAAATTAACCAAGGACATAAAGGATCTGTATTGAGAAAGCTATAAAACATTGTTTAAAATACCAATGATTCTATGTTCATGGGTTAGAAAACCATATATCATTAAACTGCCAGTTCTATCCAAACTTATCTAAGACTTAAGGCAATCCCAATAAAATTCCCAATATCTTCTTTGCAGAATTCAAAAAAATCAATTATCAAGCTTATCTGGAAGAGTAAGTGTCCCTGAATGGCTAAAAATATCCTATGAAGGAGTAACAAAGTTGGACACTCACTTCTAGACTTTAAAGAATATTATCTAGCTACAGTGGTTAAAAAAAAATCATGGCACTAGCAAAATGGTAGATTGACCAATGGAATCAAATTGAGAGATTGGAAATATAGCCTCAATCTATGGTCAAGTGATTCTTAATGAGGCTATCAAACACTCAGCTGAGTCAGGACAATCTATTCAACAAATATTGCTTGTAAAATTGGATATCAATATCCAAAAGAAAGAGGACCCTTATCTCACATCTTATACAAAAAATCATTAAAAATGGATCAATGACCTATATATGAAAGCTACAACCATAAAACTCCTAGAAGACAATGTAGGGAAACATCTTCAAGATCTTGGGGTTGGTAGTGGTTTATCATACCTTACACCCAAAATATGATCAACAAAAGAAAAAATAGATAAATTGTACTCCCTCAGACGTAAGCACTTTTGTTCTTCAAAAGACTTTGGCAAGAAAGTAAAAAGACATCCTACTCAATGGGAAAAAAATCTCTGGAGACCATATATCTGATAAGGGATAGATGTACATATTATATAAAGATATCGCACATTGAACAAAAAGTGACCATCAAACCAATTTAAAATAGGTAAAACAACTGAATAGACATTTTTCCAAAGTGGAGATAAAATGGCAAAAAGACATATAAAAATTTTCAGCATCATTAGCAATTTAAAAAATGTAGATGAAAACTACAATGAGATATCATCTCACACCTTACAGAATGGCCATTATTAAAAAAAAAAAAAGCAAGAACCTACAAGTGCTGCAGAGGATGTGGAAAAATAGGAACAATCCTTCACTCTTGGTGGGAATGTAAAATGGCAGAGCATCTGTGAAAGATGACCTGGCAGCTCCTCAGAAATCTAAATATAGAGCTGTCATATGATGAAACAATATTCCTGCTAATAGGAATATAGTCAGAAGAACGGAGAGTAGGGATGTGAACAGATATTTGTACACTAATGTTCATAGTGGTATTATTCACAATTGCTAAAAGATGGAAACAATCTAAGTCCATTTGCAGTTGAATGGATAAACATGATGTGGTATATTCATATGATGGTCTATGATTCAGATGCAAGCAAAAAATCAATTGGGGAAGCACATGACAACATTGAAGAACCTTGAGAATAATATGTTGACTGAAGTAAGCCAGACACAAAAGGATGAATATTGTATGGTCTTACTTATAAGAACTAAATACAATGAATAGAATTATGGAGTTGGGCTATGAAGTGTAGTTTGGTGGGAAGTGGAATGTTGGATGACAATGGGAAGATGATGTGGATATATGTAGAATGTTTAGTAAGGTCAAATGTAAATATATGGTAATATTTAGACTTTATGGTCACACATTATAATGACTGTGACAAACACTGTTGGTTTATGGACGTGCATATGGCTGAAACAAGTAGGTAGGAAGGTTAATATTAGCTGGAAGACAGCTGGAGGATATTGGGGATGTATAACCATGATTTTGGTATTCAAGGAAGATTGTGGTTGATAGTATAAATACGCGTATGTTCTACTACAGGGTGTTAAGGGTGTGGTGATTCATGGGATAAACACATCTAATGTAATTTATGGACGAATTTTTATGAAAAATTGTAATGCTTCTATAGCAAAAGCAAAATCAGTACCTTATTAATGTTAAAGGTCACAAAGAATATGGAGTTTGGTTTTATGAGATATGGATATGATTAAGCATTTCTTTCTTTTTTTTTTCAATAATAAGGAGACCTTGACTATGTCAATTGACTAACCTGTATTATCCATGTATCTTTCTGAATACCAGAGGAACAAATGAGTTAGTAGCTGGAATTAGATGAATTAATGTGCCTGAAAAGAACTTTTAATGTTTCCGTAAGTTTTTGAGTTGCATTTTATTTTTTATTTTTTTGAATTTGAAATAAAATTATCTAAAAAATAAAAAGTAAAAAAAAATGCATTCACATCCACAGTAATGGATTAAGATAAAGAATATGATTTTATAGGGTACATACCTCCCAGCAAACACAGGTATATACCTACAAAATCAAACAATAAATTCCTGTTTTTAATGCCAATTCACTGTGTGGTATTTATCACAGCAGCACTGGAAAATTAAGATACAATTGTGCATCCCATACACTTTTGATCTAACAATACTGCCCCTTGAAATTGATGTACACTACCATAAACTTGCCTTAACAGCACCAATGTATCATCAATTAGAAGTGATAACTATGGTATTACACCTGGACTTTTGAGGAATAAGTTACAAGTGCCTGTGGCTCACATTTCTAGCATAACTAATCTTGCTTGCAGTCAATTTTAAAGAACAGGTGAACAAATGACACTCAAAGTGGGAAAAATAAATTACCCTTGGATTTAAAATAAGATTATATATCCATTTCAGTGTCAGACACCAAAAGCACTAAGATCAATGTTTGTATCCACATGGACCAAAAAAAGGCATCAAACTGGACATGTCAGGCATTCTTCAGAGTCTAAAATTCTAAAAGCCTATATGTAATGGACCTAAAGATTTTCTCTAAGTCAAACTCAACATATAAATTCACTGCCTATCCCCCAATGTGGAACATGACTCTCAGAGATGAGCCTCCCTGGCACTGAGGGATTAACACCAAGTGTCAGTTAATGATGCATTTGGAGAAACAGCTAGAATAAAAGGAAGAAATATTGAATGCAAATGAGCTTTTATGGCTAAGAGATTTCAAAGGGAGTCAGGGTATCATTCCAGAGATTATGCTTCTGAACTTCTCAGGAGGATCTTAGTGTCAGCCACAGTAAACAGTGCCTCAAATAGGGGTGTTCTTGGGAGCTCTAAAGACACCTAGACACTATAGGCATGGCAGAAAACCCCAGGAAATTGGCACCCCACCAGTGAGACCTACCTTAGAATATATGATAAACTATCTTCATCAATGTATCAGAGTTAGACTTAATTTTAATTTTCTTACACATGGTTCTTCTATCCCATTTATTTGAACTGATACTTAGCACTATACTGATCAAATATATGTCCCAGAAATTTCAATCTTCTGCCTATTCATATGCTGGGTGAGCTCAGAATGTCAACAGAATTGCAGCCAATACTCACTATTCAGTTCAGCAGACTCACCCATTTCAACTAACAAAAGGATGATAATGGACAATGCCCAATCTAAGAAGCTGAGAGTATCTTCAACTGCATACAAGACAGTTCCAGACCTCTTCACCATGGTATCTAAGTCCCCTCTCAATTGGAAACAGAGTTGGGCATCACCATCCCAAAATATTCAAGATAGAGGAATGAACAAACATAAGGGGGTGCTAAAGTACACTTATTATTCTAGTAATGGAAGACTTTGTAATATTCATATAAAGACAGTGGTCACCAGAGATTCTGAGGGGAGGGAGAGGGAGCAATAGGTGTAATAACATGGGGCATTTTTGAAACATTAGAATTGTACTGCATATTACATGGATGGATATCAGCCATTTTATATTTTCTCAAAACCCTTAAAATTGTGCAATGCAAATTGTAAAACAATGTAAACTGTAGTCCATGATTAGTAATAATGCTTCAATATGTGTTCATCAATTGAAACAAATGTACCATGTTAATGAAAGATGTTAATGAGGTAAAGTGTGAGAGATGGAAGGAGTGTGGTATGGGAGAATCCCCTATATTTTTGATGTAACATTTATGTAATCTCAGGATTCTTTAAAAAATTCAATTGTAAAAAAAGAAAACAGACCAATATTAATGTATGTAACTATGAACTTTATTATTGTAAAATTGTAACTTAACCTAATAATAACTATTGCCTAAGAGATACTTCCTGAATACATCATTGTTACTTAAATATTGGCTCTCTCTAACCAAAGTCAGCACATAAACTCACTACCTTCCCCATAGCATGGAACATAACTCCCATAGATAACTTCACTGACACCAAGGGATTAGTGCTAAGCACCAATGAGTGATGATTTTGTAAAAATACCATGACCAAAAGTGGAAAAAATTAAATACAAATGAGTTTTTATGGCTGTGACAGTTTGAGATTATTTATGAACCCCAAAACAGATAAGGATTATGTTTGCAAACTGGTCTGTTGCTCTGAACAAGATACCTTTTGATTGTATTAAATTGAAATGTTCTACATTTATTTGATTAAATCAAGATTAGGGTTTTGATTCAACCACATCATTAGGGTGACTCAGTGTTGAGTCCCTACCCCCTTGATGGGCTATGTAAATGGACATTTACATGGAAAAAGATACACAGAGGAAGAGAGAGATTCCATAGACACAGAAGAGGAGAGAACCTTGATCCTGCATCTCCCGGAGGAGAGATAAGTCATTCACCTTATTGTTTGCAGCTGAAGAGAACAGAGCAGCTGAGCCCTATGCCAGTGTACAGTTGATATTGGAGGAGGCTGGGCCCATGAAGCCATGAAGAGGAAAGAGGAATGCTGAACACTTGCAGACATCACCTGGCATCCTGCATCAATATTTGGCAACTGACTTTGGGTGAGAAATCAACCTTGACTTGGACTCTTTAGGACCTTGTAACTGTAAGCTTTTACCCCAAATAAATACTCTTTATAAAAGCCAACCGATTTCTGGTACTTTGTATCAACACTCGTTTGGCTGACTAATACAATGGCTAAAAGATTTTGAAAAGAGTCAGAAGGTCATTCCAGAGATAACATTTTTGAATGGCTCAAGCAGACTTCACAAACAGCCACTGTAATCAAAGCCTCAAATAAGGGTGCTCCTGAGGGCTCTAGAATCACCCAGACACTGTAGGCAAGGCACACAACCACTTGAAATCAGCAAACTCTTGGTTGACTTTATCTTGAAATATATGACAACCTATTTTCCCAATGTAACAGAAATACACTCATTTATAATTTCCCACACATGATTCTTCTATACCTTTTATTTGATCCTATAATTAGCACTATACCCATTAAATATATATCCCAGAAATTTAAATCTTCAGTCTTTCCATATGCTAGTTGAATCTTGGATTTCAGAAGAGTTGCAGCCAATACCTACTCTAGAGTAAATCTAACTAGCCAGGACAATGAACAAAATGATCATGATGGACAACCCCTATCCCCAAAACAGAAAGTGTCTACAACTGCAAGAAAAACATTTTCTTTCATCTGCCCTGAACCCTGGCAAACATCAGCAGCTGTCTTGCTCCAACACATGGCAATGGACTTTGTTGAGAGAAGAAACTTAATGCTTTATGGCCTGGTATCTGTGGACTTCTACCCCAAATAAATACCCTATATAAAGACCAACCCAGTATTTTCACATTAGTACCTCTTTGGCTGACTAATACAGCGGGTTTGGTGCTTGAGGATCTCGGATGATTTTCACTCTCAGGGGGTGGTCGGGTATGGGTTGGGCTGCCCAGTTGTTCTGCTCCTTATTGTGATGGGCCTTCTTGACCCTGGAATGATGAATTCAGGGGGTGATACCTGCAAATTTTAAGAGCAGTGGGAGTTATAAGGATTATATTATGTGGACCTGTTCAGGCTTCTTGGGTTCCTCCCTTCCCAGGGCTGCTTTTCTCTCTGGGCTTAGCTCTTCTGGTTCCTCCACAAGGTCAGCTGTAGACTACCAGGCAAACAGCTTACTTCTCTTCTTCTGGTGCCTTTTCTCCAACATCAAAACTGCTTCTCAAAAACTGCTTCAACTCTGTTCTTTGCCTTGCCTTTTATATTCAATTCCCCACCCACCAAGGGGTGGGGCTCAATGCCGTACTGATGTGGTCCAGTCAATGCCCTAATCATAACTTAATCATGCCCAGATTAGTTTACAAGCATGATTCAAATATAATTTTGGAATTCGTAATTACATTAAATTGGCCAATGGCTACACCCACCAAATGCCAGCAGAATGGACTCTTGCTCCTGGTGGGGCCTGTGTTTATGCAGCCTGATCACCTTGGTGTTTGTAATTGGCCTCAGGGCTGTGGCCCCCATGGACTGGACTGTTGTGAATAGAAGAACCCTAATTGCGATAGCATACTGGTGCATAGTAAGATGGTTCTGTGCCTTAGGCTGTTTTTCCTATTCTCCTTCAGGGCTGATGCCAGTTCCCAGCCTTGCTTCAGTTGTTACAAGACTGCCCCTCTCTCAGCAATGGATAGATTGAAATAGCTCGCAGGGAAATACTAACCCTCTTCTTCCTTTACCCACCATACCTATATGCCGGCAGAATGTTATAAGTTATCTGAAGGCTCAGTTTGTGAGGAAAGGGGGGACATGTATCTTCTTGGGGGAAGAGTGCTGTTATTATGTTAATGAATGCAAAAATACAAAATGTGTACATGAAAGAAAATATGGCTTCTTATAATATTGTTATTTCTGGACATAAGACCATAATATACTTTTCTTTCTCAATTTTCAATTTATAATGAGTGATGTGCCTTCTGCCATGCAGTATCATTACTCTTAAAATTGTCATTGAATCATAGGTAATTGGTGTCACCTGTTAAAAGTATATTAAATTCATAAACTATCTTAAATACTTTTCTGAATATAATAGTAATGTCACAAAAAAGGGAATGACTCTTATTATAAAACTCTTAGCTCTGTGAACTTATAAAATATTTTTGACAATATAAACCAATGGAAGAGAAAAAATCACAATTCTGAAATGTCCATCTTCATTATATAACTACTGCAAAAATAAAATTGGAAAAGTCACTACCAAGAATTGTAATGAAACATATAAATGTTTACAAAGTCATGAAATCATCCCAAGGAAGAGAAAGATGGGTATTGATGAATTGAACAATTTCTTCAAATGTGGGTCTTTTTGATAGGAACATAATCCTTTGAGGTTTTCGCTGGAATATAAAATGGTCAAGACATTCCTAAAAACTTCAGACACATAAAATATGATAAATTGTTTACAACCTGTTTAGGAGTATTCATGGAATCAGAGATATCTAATAATTTATAAATAGATTCATATATAGCAAATTATTTGATATATTTAGTAGGTAATGAAATTATGGCTATTATAGACATTTACAGCTTTGGGGTTAATTTCCAATTACTGGGGCTCAAATTCATGTCCCCATTTCTCAGGCTGTAAATGGTAGGATTCATGGTGAGAAGTAAAAGAGTATAACACACATAAGAATTTTCAGTGATGATGGAGATTTTCAGGTGGAACCTAAGTAAGCAATAAATCCAGAGGATAGGAAAATGGTTCCCATTGTGAAGTGGGGTATGCAGTTGGAGACAGTTTTGAACTTGATTGTGCAAATGGTATCCTTAGGACAGTGGCAAAGGTGTGGACATAGGCAACAATTACTAAAATGAAATTTTCAAAGCAAAAGAAAGCTAACAATAATAAAGGTTATTACAAAATATGATCTCCAGAACAAAAATGTGTAAGCAGTGAAAGGACAGCATAGAAGAACTGATGTATTATATTGAGCCCACAGAACCTGCCAGAGAATGTACATGCAACCTGAATGGAGCCTTAGACACATCCACTAAGCCACAATGCCATCACCATGTACAAATAAGTGTCTCTATCCTTAATGGCCTCACAATGCAAAGGATGAAAGACTGCAGCATTGCAGTCATAGGGCATGAGTATAAAGAGGGTATACTCAGTGTTAGCAATAAATAGAGTAAAAAACTTTTGAAACACATCCTGCAAATATTATGGAATAACTGTTGGTCAGAGAATTCATGATGTATTTGGGAACAGTGACAGAAATATAGGAAATACCAATCAAGAAAAAAATTTTCAGAAAGAAATACATGGAACTTGGACGTACTGGTCAATAATGGTGAGGGTGACAGTGAGAAAATTCCCCAACATTTCTTTCTTGTGAATGAGGAAGAAGATTTTTATTTACAGACTGGATAGCACCTAGTCTTTAGGAAACTCAATAAACAATAATTTCATTATGATTTTCACATTGGCAAATTTCTTAGGCATGGTTCTTCACATCTGATGGAAACATAAAAATATAATAATTACATCATTCCCCTACATCTTCAGAATGTTTCTCACTTTGTTTATCTATCAATGATTCTTTTCAATTCTGAGGATTTTTTTTTAAGGTCCTTATTTTATCACCAGGAAAAAAAAAAAACAAACATTACTTGACATGTCCATATATGAAAGTTTCCTTTCTTTTTCATAGAATGGATGAAATTGGAATTTTTGGAAATAATAGAGGAGTTAGTTTTTGTAATTCATTCTTGGAAATCTGTGTTAGTTCTAGTGATGGTGAGTTTTATGTGTCAGTTTTGCCAGGTGATGGTCTCTAGTTGTTTGGTTAAGCAAGCACTGGTCTGATTGTTATTTAAGGGCATTTTTTGGACTTATTTCATCAGTAAGTTGATTGTCTATGGCCATTTATATCTCCAATCAACTGAGGAGTTTTCCTTCAGCAAGGAGAAAAAATTCATCTAATCAACTGAAGATTTTGAAAGGAGAATTAATGATTTCAGCAGTCAGAAGAGAGAATTTACATCTCTACTTCAGCCACCTAGCCTCTCTTGGAAATTCAAACTTCATCAGATTACCTGGTTTGCAGTCTGCCCTATGGATTTTGGACTTAGGCTTCCCCACAGTCATGTGAGATAATTTTAATAAAAATCTCCTAATATATACAATTATCTCCTTTTAGTTCTATTTCCCTAGAGAACCCTGAATAATACAGTTCCTGTGGAGTGAATTGCTATGTTTCACCATGGAAAAAAAGGGTCAGGCCCAACAAAGATTCTCAACAAATGACTTCTTTATTACTTACACTACACATATAGTCCAGATGATCTGGGGAACTGATCCTATTGTGGCCAGTCCTCCAGGGAGGCCAAATGCTGGCATCAGAGTTGGCAGATTACAGCTCTGCCTGCCTCACTTTGCCTTCATGTCAAAAGGAAGGGACCAAGGGCTGAGTATTTGTGCACCCCAGGGGGAGAGGTCCCTGCTAATGAGAGTTCCTACCATGATAATCAACTGGAACTGATTGTTCCTGGTTTTGGTTTTTGGTTCAAACTACAGTCAGGCCTTTCCATTAAACCTCACAATACCTTCAGGCTGTAGAATGGAAACATATTGACACTTGCACACCAAAGGAAGGGGAAGGCAAGGATGGGAGGATGGCCACTTGGTATGTCCATGACTTCCCCAGCAGTACACCCCTCAGCCTCTCATCAAGCCTACCCCTCCACATTAACTTTCACAACATAAGCCCATGTCACAGGTTGGACAAAGGGGTGGAGACAAGAGTGGAGGTGTATCAGGCCTAGCAGCCATGACTTTCAACAATGTTTAGAGTAAAAGCTTAGGAACACCAGCAGTTGCAGCACATTAACAGGGTTTTGTTTATGCATTTCATTGCTCCAGCTGCTAAGTTCAGCTTGCAGAGGGCCCAAGTAAGGCAGACAATCCATCCAGTAAGAAACTTTTCAAGGTGTAGACACCAAAACTCCATTTTTAGGAGTCCATTAAAGTTCTCTACAATGTCAGCTGCCTGGGGGTGGTTGGCATCATCCACAGATGTTGTGATGATTATGTTCATATGTCAACTTGGCCAGATAATGGCACCTAGTTGTTTGGTCAAGCAGCACTGGCAGGATTGTGACTGTGAGCACATTTTTTCAATTTAAATCATCAGTAAGTTGATTGTATCTTTGGCTGATGACATCTACAATTAACTGAGGAGATTGCCATCAGACATGAGAGGCCAAGGGATTACATATTTAGCTTGTATTTTTTGTTGTTGTTTGTTTGTTTGTTTTTATTATTTTGCATTCCCTTATGCATCCAGAGAGCAAACTCCTCAAGTGTTGGTCCCATATATAACAAATTTCATTGGTAAATTTTAGCTCTGGTGACTAATTGCAGCAGCACTGCAGCTCCATACCAGGAGTGACCCAGTGGACATCCAGGAATTATGTTTTCATCAATTCCTGTCCTCACTTCCTTTCTTTTCAAAAATCATATGATTGAATAAATCAGGATCATCTTAATGAATCTCACTTCCGTTGCCAACTATAATGTTTCAAAATCCTCAAGACCATCCTCACTTTCAACACTGAAATAAAGTTTCGATTTAATTTGGTCTTGCTATTTACATAGAAGTGGTGTTTATAATATATCATCAACCAATATTGCACATATTTTTCTAGTAGGTGGATTTTTTCCTATGTTTTTGTTTATATTTTTAATTAATGGAAACTTTTCCTTCATATGATATGAATATATATGTTCTTAATAATTTTTCATAGAAAGTTATAATCTATATCATACAATGAGGAAATTATCATTCAAATTTTTCTTCTCATTGTACTTTATCTTATCACATTTTGTTTTTCAATTGCCCTGGGATTCAGAGGGAATTTTTACAATGAAGTCAGTCTCTTTAGTCATTTGTATCATAAAGAGTTAAGATATTCAATATAATATAATTTCCTGAATAGTCATTTATTTTCCAAAACAATGCAATTATACTTATATGTAAAATTATCTATGAGAACAATTACCTTGCACTATTCAAGGCTGTTCTTTCTTGTTTTATGTTTCATATGGAATATAGTACTGTAAGACCAAATGATCATGTTATTCATACCCAATATCAATTTTAACTGCAACAATAACATGATTTGGGAAAATGTATCATTTTCCCTAGAATATTTAAAGTGTTTTTACATATCTTCAGCAGATTATGTAGTTGTATTCATGAAGGCTCCACATTTTCATGTGACAAACATATGATTTTTTATTCAAAAGTCACAGATTTCCTTTTATTGAGATTGCTGCAGAAACAATTGTTTCGGGAGTACACATAAAGAGAAACTGATTTCCCAATTCATCCAGAAGCAGAGAGGACAACCTGAAAGACTATTACTTTTGTCTCATATAACAGAAAATTTTATTGAATACCCGAAGAAGAAATATTGAAGAATATTCTGTCAGAGATTTGCCTGGGATACATGTAACTTATGAAATGTTGAACTAACTACTTGCCTCATAGGCTTATGATGTCCCCTTTCAGAGTGAGGCAATAAAACCAGAAGAAAAATAAACATGAAACCACCCAGGGACATTAGTATAGCAGTCACTAACATATGCAGACCCTGAATAGTTCCCAGCTATTTCCCCAACCACAGTGCATAAATACACCCCCACTGACCATGTCCTCACTGTAAAGCTATTATATGAAGCATAATTGACCCTAGACAGAACGTTAGCTTCCAAAAGCATTAGAGCAATGGAATCACCTGGAGAGCCAACATGCTGTGCCCAAATGCTTAAAGAAACCAAGAAAAAAATGTGGAAAATGTATAACAAGGAAATGTTTATTACACTGATATTTCATGGAGAGATAAGTGAAGCTTCAATAAATAAACACTAAAGTTACTGAATTTAAACCTGCTTATAAACAGGAAATTAAACATGCAGCTAATGGTGTAGAGAAGAGATAAGTGGTTATCTAGAAGAAAGGTCTGAGAATATTACATAGCACACAATACTAGTCATGCATGTTTAAAGCAATTATAAGACATGGAATTAAAATTATAGTAGTGCCTGACAGAAAAAAAGGAAGGGGAATACTATCTCCAAGCAACTAGAGCTGTACTTTGTAGAAATGATATAACACTCCGATTTTACCTTAAGCTTCCTTCTCTCTCAGTTTATTTCCAGGCACAGTTTTGCTCAAAGGTATACAAGACTTCAAGGCATTACTCTATTAGTCAGACAAAGGGGGGCTGTTGCAAAGTAGCAGAATTCTGCTGGCTTTTATAAAGGGCATTTATTTGGGGTAGAAGCTTACAGTCACAAGACCCTAAAAAGTCCAACTCCAGGTAATATAAGAGGTACTTTCTCACCCAAAGTCAATGGCCAAGTGTTGAAGGAAATAGTGGGCAATGTCTGTGAAGATTCAGCCTTCCTTCATTCCCTTTAAGCTCCATGGTCCCAGCTTCTTCTGATCTCAGCTGTAGGCTGGAGGGCTCATCTCTCTCCCCAGGGCTCATTTCTCTCCAGGATCAGTTGTTCTCTCTCTCCACCAGGCCAGCTATAAAATATCAGTCAAATGGCTCATCTCTCCAATGGGCTCCAGTGCCAAAGACTAAACTCTCTGCTTCTACTTCTCCAAGTATTTACTTCCATGTGAGAATGTGTTTTATCCTCACCAAAGGGGTAAGACATCCTTGCATGCCCTAATGATGTGGTGAAATAAAATCTCTAATCTTGATTTAATAAAGTAAAAGTGAAACCTCTGAATCTTATACAATCTAATATGTGCAGAGGAACAGACCAGTCTACAAACACAATCCAATATCTATTTTTAAAATTCATAAACAATATCAAGCTGCTATACCCCACCTTCTGAATTCCAAAAAGCCATTACAATATTCAAAAAACCTTATTTCAGTAGCAATGCTAAGTACAAAATCACAAACAATCACTTTATAGAAATACAGTTGGTCCTGGAGCAAAGTTCCATCTGGCTGTAGAACCTGAAATGTACAAAGCAATTTATCTGCTTCCAATATACAGAGGGATAGACAAAGGATAAACATTTGCATTACCATTAGGAGAAATTGATAGAAAACATGAGTCATGGGTACAGAACAGTTCTGAAAATCTGCAGGGCATACTTCATTGGATTTCAAAGTCTGAGAGTCATTCTCAATATAATAGTTTCTTCACCCTGGGGACTCATGGGGACCCACCCTTTCCATGGGCTTGCCCAACAGCTATTTTCTTGGTTTCATCCTCATCAAGCATCTGGGTGGTGACCAAGCTTCAGACATCACCCTCCAAGAGTGTTAGGGTGATGGTCAAAATTTACCCAATCTTTGGGGGTAGAATTTCAACCCCCTTAGTACAGGGGGGAGAGGCAACATTCTCCCTAATCTCTGGCCTACAGGCCCAACCCTCAGAGGAATGAGTTGGCAACCTGGCCTTCCTTAATCTATGGGAGGCAGGCCCACTCCTCACAGACATATGGGGTGTCAAACTTACTCTTCCCAACACTTAAGGAATGTGCTCCAACTTCTCTGTAGCCTGGGGCAGCAAATTTTCTCTGAACATCAGGCTGGACAATCCACCCTTTTCAACTGCTTGGGCAAACTCACTCTCTCTGTACTCACGGGTGGGGTTCCTCACTTGGCCCAAGAATGTGTCTTAATTCCAGATCTTAGCTTCCATGGTTTTCCTCTTAAAGCTTTTTCCTCTTCCATCTCTCCTGTTCATATCCCTTTTAGTCCAGTATGATAGTGGTTTTGTTAGTACTGCTCTCTCAAAAAGCCTTTTGGTTTAGCATGCAAGAAGCAAGGGTCCAAGCCATCAAGCAGTAAGACCTTCCACAAATCTTTCCTAGATAACTGCATTTTCAATGCTGATTTACAAGTTCAAAGTTTAGTTAAGTCCTCAAATGGGGCACTATCATCTGGGGGCTTGATTTACAGAGGCTGGGACTTTAAAGATTCAGTTTCTGGTTTCTTTGTGCCCAACAAATCAGTTATCTCTCTCTCTCATCTAGCATTTTGCTATAAGCTGCAAGGAAAAGCCAAGCCACATTCTCTGAGTTTACTCTGGAAATCTCTTTAGCTAACTGTCCAGGCTCAAATTTTCAAATTCTGCCTTCAATATAATATCAGGAGTCAATCTTACTGAGTTCTCTGCAACTTTAAAGCACAGATTGCCTTTCCTCCAGTTTACAATAATAATAGATACATCATTTATTTCTAAGTCCTCATAAAAAGTCTCTTTAGCATCCATATTCCTACCAAAAGTCTCTTCAAAGCATTCTAGGCCTTTTCTTTCAAGCATCTCAAAATTCCTCTAAAAAATACCCCTTACCCATTTATAAAACTGTTCTAGCATTTTGGTAATTGCAAAAGCACGACCACTCTCTACAGTACCAAATTCTGTATTAGTCAGCCAAAGGGGTGCTAAGGCAAAGTACCAGAATTCTGTTGGCTTTTATAAAGGGTATTTATTTGGGGTAGAAACTTACACTCACAAGGCCCTAAAAATTCCAACTGAAGGTATTATAAGAGGTACTTTCACACCTAAAGTCAATGGTTAAGTGTTGAAGGAAAATGGCAGGGAATGTCTTTGAGGGTTCAGCCTTTCTTCTTTCCCCCTAAGGCTCCATGGTCTTGGCTTCTTCTGATCTCAGCTGTAGGCTGGAGGGCTCATCTCTCTCCCCTGGTCTCATTTGTCTCCAGGCTCAGCTGCTCTTCTGTGCTCTTGCCACAAGGCCAGCTGTAAACTATCAGATGAACTGGCTCTTCTCTCCCTGGGGCACCAGTGTCAAAGACTAAACTCTCTGCCTCTACTTCTCCAAATGTTTCCTTTATGTGAGAGTCTGTTTTATCCCCACAAAGGGTTGGGGACTCAACCTTGCACCCACTAATGATGTGATCAAATAAAAGCCCTAATCTTGATTTAGTAAAGTAAAAGTGAAACCTCTGAAACTAATACAATGTAATATGCCCAGAGGAACAAACCAGTTTACAAACAAAATCCAATATCCTTTTTTGGAATTCATAAACAATATCAAACTGCTACAATTACAAAGCAAACAAAGATATTAATCAGGTCATTAAAGATTCACTGTAATTGGTGACCACTCATCTTATGTTTCACTATTTTGAGTTCATTCTACATAGTGGAACAATACTTATATCCTTTTCTTCCTTTAACATAGTACGGAAGCTCATGCTTCCTCTTAGCTCCTCCAAAACAAGTTATTCTGTACTACTAACCATCAAATGGAGAAATGGAGTCACAGCTAGACACTAGATTTCTGCTCCATGTTCCTGAACTCTAGCATGCTGATGCCTCATCTGAATTTTGAGGTTGTTAGAATCAAAATCATGCATTTATTCAGTTTTGCTTTCCTTAATGTCTCAAAGAATGCAATATATTCTCCTGAATCAAATGATATCAATTTTCTTATTTCTAACAACTGAAGTTATGTCAGCTTTAACCTATAAAATCTGAATGCAAAACATTTTCTCATAATCATATTAACCCTCAAATTACCTTTTAAAAATAAGCCCCATACAAGTGTTTGTTTGGCCCAATAACATAAGTAACCATTGCAGTTTCACAGCAATATTAAAACTCTATAAATTTAGAAATGTAGAAAGATAGAATAAATAAATGTAAAAACAGAGACAGGGAAGTTTGAGGGAATCCTGAGGGTAAAATAATTGATTACAAGATTGATATAATTGAACAAAAAAAAATTAGAAAAATATTAGCTTCATGGATTCATATCCTATTCAAAAAGAAAAAAGACTTTAGAAAATACTTATAATTGATAATATATTAAAATTATATTTAATAATTAATACAAATTATAAAACTTAATAAGGGCAACACAATGATAGAAAACTATATTTCCCCACAAACTAGTTTGAGTATATTGTTATATATACCAAGTATATTGATGTTAACTAGGTTATTTAGGTTGTTATACTGATGCCATACAGGATGATATTTGTTCTATTTTAATGAAAATTAACAATACTATTATATATGATTAAATCTGAAAACAGCAGGAGAGTAAAAGTGTTATTTAAAGGAGAGTATCTGAGTGAGAGTTCAGTAATTAGTAGTAAAATATAGAAAAGAACATTCAATATTTCACATTAAGGAAATGTGGAGATTTTTCCTAGAAAAATGAAATAGAAAGTTTTAGCAGGATTGTGTTACAAGACATTTATTTTACATCCAGGAAATTTTTATTGCTTGTTATGTAGAGCTTTGCATTCATTATAGCTGTTTTATATTTCATATCACAGAATTATTATATAAATTGGCATCTACTTACTGAATAATAGAGAATTGTATTATGCCTTAATAACATGAACATGAAGACTAGATAGCAGTATAGTTTGAAACATATCAAAAATTTAGAGTAGTTCTGGCAATATTTGTACATATACTGTTATACAACAGAAATTATTTCTGAAAAGACAAGAAGTATTTTAGTTTAGGCTTTTTAGTCAGAATGGCTTTTTTTTTTAAGCCATGGGCTGATTGTTACATATAGACCCCACAACCACATATATGCAATACATATCATTATAGGTAATTCTAATAAAACAGCTATTAATAATTAAATTATTATAAAATTAAATAAAATATGATAAATTATTTATTTAACGAATTCTAACTCAGAGTTAAATTCCGTAACTAGTGTATGGCATTATGTTTCAACCAAAGACCTTATGTGCTACTGAGCAATTGAAATGTGACTAGTCCAAATTGATATTTTTATAAATGTCAAATATACAACAGATTTCAAAGATGCAGTATAAAATATCTCATAAAAATTTATTCTGATTATGTGTTGATATAATGTTTTGTTCATATTTTTTAATAGGTAAATATTAATAAAGCTTAGTTTCAACTGCTACTTTTTAGTTTTTCTTAAAGTGGTTACAAGAATATTAAAAAAAATAAATGGTTTACATAAAACTTTTGAAGGAGTACATTCACCACATTCTATGTTTTTTTCTTTTTAAAAAGATACTTTGATTACATAAATGTTACACCAAAAATATAGCAATTCCAATGTGCCGCACTCCTCACACCTCCCACACACTCCCATATGAACAACATCTTTCATTAGTATGGCACATTCATTGCGATTGATAAACTCATCCTGGGGCATTGCTACTGAGTATTGACTATAGTTCATATGGTAGTCTATGCTCTCTCCCACACAGTTCTGCATGTTATGGGATGATATAAAATGGTCTATATCTGTCATTGCAATGTCATTCAGGAGGATTCCCAAGTCCCGAAATAGCCCCATATTAAACTATTTTTCCCTCTCCCTGCCCCCATATCTTCCAGTGGCCACTGCCTCCATATCAATGTTGGAATTTCTTCCATTACTTGAATCACAGTGTGTCTAAAGTAGAATACCAATAAGTCCACTCTAGTCCATAGTTCATTCCCCAGTCTTGAGGATTCTGGGATGATGTCCACTCAACCTCAAATTGAGAGGCAACTTCGATCCCATACAGTGGATGGATGGGACTCTCTTGCTTGCAGTTGTCTGCTCTCCCATTTCCTTGGTGTGGTGGTTGTCAATCCTCACCTCCATGTTAGTTATCCTTGGTGAGGCCAATGAACTGGAAAGTAGGTGTTCCAACTCTGCTGAGGCTCTGGTCCCAGCTGGCACATGGACAGCCCAAAGATTCCAGTCTCTTAGATGTACCTTATCAAAATCCAGCAAAAATATAGCTTTAAATAGAAGGGACAGATGAACCATGTGTAGGGAAGATATAATTGAGTTCAACTTTGTCACTCTCAGGAGCACAAACTCCAAAGTAGTGCCCAATGGCAAGGCACCAAATTCTGGAGCTATCTGCCCCAACCTTAGGATCTGGGTGTCTTCAGAGCCCTCAGAAGCCCCACTATTTGGGGTACTTTGGCAGTCTATGAGATCCTGCTGAGATGTGCATAACCATTACCTCTGGAATGACTTCCCAACTCACTTTGAGGTCTCTTAGCCATATAAACTCATTTGTTTTTACCTTTTCTCCCTTTTATTCAAGGTCTTCTTCCAGTTGGTTTGCTAGTTGGTACTTGGTAGCAATCCCTAGGTGCGAGGGAGGCTCATAACTTGGAGTCATGTCCCATGGTGGGGAAGGTAATGCCTTTATATGCTGAGT
Source organism: Cabassous unicinctus (assembly GCA_029593785.1). NCBI lineage: Eukaryota > Metazoa > Chordata > Mammalia > Cingulata > Chlamyphoridae > Cabassous > Cabassous unicinctus. The sequence continues at coordinate 79,728 of JAQZBX010000558.1, read as the reverse complement.
TTGGCTTAGAGAGAGGCCACATTTGATCAACAAGGAGGCTCAAAGGAGGCAACTCTTAGGCACCCAAGATCAAAGGCTCATAAGCATAGTCATCAATCTCAAAGACCCATCAATGGATCATCGTCCTTCACCAGTCATTGTCCCTGTACTTGGGGGACTGCTGCTGGTCCATTAAAGAATGTGGCAGACCTCTCCAGAAGGGATTTCAATATTCTCTCAGTTATTTTGTGAGTCTCCACCGACTGTGACAACGCCCCATGAACATTTGAACATATTTATATACCTTATATGTATGCCAGGTGAACTTCCTCTAATGTATCTCCCATCAATGACACCCCCAACAATGATCCTTCCCTGCCCGAGTTATAGCCCTTCTGTGATCCAAAGCTTCTTCAAAAATGAAGCCATTAAAATAGCCAAATACAATTAATAAGAAAATGAAATAATAATGATAGGTTTAAGTATAAGAAACAAAATACATAAAAATTTTCAAAAACTAAAATTAAATTAAATTAAAAGATTAAAAAATGATGAACCATATTGAAAATTTTTTTTGGACATTTTGCCTTTCATCACTGTAATATCTGGTGTCCTGTACGTACAGTGACATTTCTTCCATTTATTTCCCAGTTTCTAACTTTTTTCATTTTTTTTCAAAGACATTTTAGGTCACAGTAAATTCACATACAGAATACAGGGGACTCTCATATACCCAACATCCTCCCGTTTTCCCCCTTCCCATATTAATACCTTTTTATATGTGGATGGTAACTTCGTTACAATTGATATGCAAGTAGTGAAACACAGCTACTAACCATGGTCAATGGTTTACATTTCAGACCTTATGCTTTTATAAATTTTGATGATATTTAAAATGGTCTATGTCCATCATCACAAGATCATGTAGAACACTTCCATTGCCCAATAAATGCCCCCTATTCCATCTATTCTATTCCTCCCTCTCTGTCCCCTCAGAGCCCATGAGGACCCACCGGCTTCACTCCTTAAAAGACAAGATTTATAGTTATTGCAACAGCACTGAGGTCTTGACACACTGTTTAGTCTTCTCCTATTACAAACTGCTGATGTTCTCAAGATACTTTTTTTTTTTAAAGATTTATTTGTTTATTTATTTATCCCCCCCTTGCTGCTTGTGTTTGCTGTGTCCATTCGCTGTGCATTTCTTCTGTGTCTGCTTATCTCCTCCTTGCTGTGAGGACCTGCTGCATCAGCTCACCGCGCCGCGCGGGCCAGCCTGCCCTCACAAGGAGGCCCCGGGAAGTGAACCAGGGGCCTCCCACATGGTAAATGGGGGCTCTATCGATTGAGCCACACCCGCTTCCCTCAAGAGACTTCTGCACCTCTGTTTGTGAACATATCGGACCTCCCTACGATGGAAATGCAGCTCCTTCCTGCTCATTGTGTGGGTTTCCATCCACTGGTACAACACATTAAGACAAAATGATCCCTCACACACTCCCTAGAAGCCTGCTCCAGATGTGCCCTGTCACGAATTCTGGCCCCCATCCAACACCCTAAACCAGTCTTCCTTTTGTTATTGCCATAAGAGCATTCTGAATATTGTACTTTCAACCACATACCCACCAATTCCCAGTGTTCACCAGGTCCCTCTCCCAACCCTAACCCCAGTTCCCTGGACCTTCCAAACCACCCTACTCAATCTACCCACCTGTCAAACGTGCACTGCCCAACACAAAAATATCACTTCCCTCCTGTCATAACCCTTCAATATGCAACTACACACGTTCACCTTATCATAGATTATGTCCCTATGGGTGTTGGCTGACAAACTTTTTCTCCCTTTCTATTTCCTGTAAACCTATTTTCCAAACAATAGCTCTCAGAGTCTGCTAAACTTGCTTAATTCATATCAGTGAGGTCATATAATATTCATCTTTAGATGCCTGGCTTGCTTCACTCAACATAAAGTGCTCAAGATTCAATTATGTTATCCCATGTGTTAGAACTGTACTCCTTCTTACAGCTGAGAAATATTTTATTGTGTGTATGTACATTTTATTTATACGTTCTTATGTTGATGGACATTTGGGTTGATTCCAACTTTTGGCAATAGTGAATAATGCCACTATGAACATTGGGGTGCATATATCTGTTCATGTCTTTGTTTTCAATTCTTCGAGGTATATACCCAGCAGTGGAATTGCTGGATCATATGGCAATTCTATAGTTAGTTTTTGGAGGAACCCTTAAAATGCCCTCCACAGTGGCTGGACCATTCTACATTCCCTCCAGCAGTGGATGAGGGTTCCAATTGCTCCACATCCTCTCCAACACTTATAGTCCTGTTTTTTTAATAGCCACTAGTCTAATGGGTGTAAGATGGTATCTCACTGTAGTTTTGATTTACATTTCCCTAATAGCTAGTGATGTTGAGAATTTTTTCATGTGCTTTTAGCTATTTGTATTTATTCCTTGGAGAAGTGTCTTTTCAAGTCACTTGCCCATTTTTTATATGGGTTGTTTGTCTTTTTATTTTTGAGGTGTAGAATTTGTTTAAATATGCTGGATTTAGGCTCGTATCAGATATATGGTTGCCAAATATTTTCTCCCATTGGGTAGGATGCCTTTTACTTTCTTGATAACCTCCTCTTCTCAGGCTCAGAAAACAAGATGTCACCTCCAGAAATACTGTCTGTCCAATATGCGCGGATGCGTCCCTAGAACTGAGGAAGTGCACTTTGGTTTTACAAACTTACATTATAAAAGCTCACAGCAACTCATCTGTCAGAGGGTCTGTACAGGGCTTTGAGCCCGCGCACAGCGTCCAGGAACTTCCGCGCCTCCACCTCCTGCAGCTTGCGCGCCGGGAAGTCTCAGAGCGCCTCCAGCCAGAAGGTCATAGTCCTGCCCGGGGACGGCGTGGGGGCCCACCCGCGGCCACTAGCGGGGGCAGCGCGCCGAGCATATCGGGGCCGGGCGGGGTCATGACCAGCAGCCACAGGCCCAAGGCGCGGGAAGGGCGGGGCGCGCTCCAGCTCTTCCAGGTGCGCCTCCCGCCACCGCTCTGGGCTGGGGTCAAGCGGCTCGCGGTCGAAAAAGGCGCGCTCGGGGTCTCGCGGGGGACGTGGCGACTCCAGGCCGCGGTGGGGCGGCGCGCTGGTGCTCCCACGCGAAGCCCGGCGGCTCGCCCTGGCGCTCGCGGCCAACAGGGGGCCCCGGGCCGAAAGGCAGTTCCGGGACGGCCCCTGGTAGCGGGGGATCAGGGTCCTCCCCTCGCTCCTCCTCGACCATTAAGGCGCCCTGTAGCGAACAGCGCTCCGGTTCCTGGTCCACCAGGCACAGGTCGTCCTCCACGCACCGCCTTGGCGCTGTCCTCCTGCGGCCGCCGGTTCCTGGGCTCCTTGGCCCGTGAGCAGCTGTCCTTGATGCGGGGTTCGGTGTCCGGTGGCTCGGTGTTGCCGCCGCGGAGCAGGATGCTGCTGACTTCGTGGCCCAAGGCGGGGGCAGACACGGACGAGGCCAGACTAAGCAGGCACGACTTCTTCAGGGTATATTATATAATGGTGAAAATGGGTTATATTTACTGAGTACCTACTGAGTACTAGACAATAGTCAAAGGACTTTAGGTATATAATTAATATAGAATGCCTTCTCAAGATAACTGTCAGGTCGGTTCTTGAAAAATCCCCTACTTGTTCGGGAAAATGGAAAGCTATCTTCCTACATGTTCAGGAAAATCTTAAGAATAACCCACTAATTGTCTTTGTGTCACACACCTCACAACCAGTCCATCACCATATCATATTGCTTCTCTGTACAGGGTATATTTGGAGTGTGACCATTTCTCAACACTGCTCTGCTACCGCCCTGGCCAAAAGACCCATCATCTCTGTCTTTAAATCATAATTGAAGATTCTAGGTTGCCTCCCTATTTTCTACCTTATCCCTCCTGAGTCTAATCTGAATATAAGGCTAGACTATTACTCTTAAATGTAATTTAGATCATGTCACTTTGCTTCATAAATCCTACATGACTTCCAAAATGGTAAAAATCAAAACATTATAAAATCCTCCAGGGCCACAAGATCTTGCTTACTCTCCTCAGTTTTCTGAATGAATCCTTCATCTTTCTTTCTGTCAGGGTCTCTTTGGTGTGGCCATACTGATCTCCTCACACTTCTCCTTCCCTGTACTCATTAGTTCTGATGATGGCTGGATTTTTTCCATTTTTTAATCTTCCTGAAATTTGCTTTGCCCAGACAACTGGATCTTTTCTCATTCTCTTCCTCATAAGACCATGCCTCACCACACTATTTAAAATCACAGGTGCTCCTTCCTTCATACCTGCTGAATTTGTTTTTCATAACAGTAAACCCAAATTCTATTTTATATTTTGCTTATGCCTTTTGTTTCCTTTGTTTTTCTACACTACGAGAGATTTCTGAGAACGAGATTATTGCCAATTAGGTTTATTCCTATATCCCAATGACCTAGAAGAATGCCCCAATAAATGTACTTGAACGGCTGAATTTAACAGAGGATAAAATTGGGGCACAGAGAGATAAAGAACTCGATCACGGTTAGTCAATAGGCTAAAGGATAAGCTCACATTTAAACCCAGATAGACTGACTAGGGTTCATGATCTTCATCACCATTCTATGCTATGACTATTTTTCTACAAAAGTATACTACTCTTGTCAGAGTTGAAATACAATCCATTTCTTTATTATATTTTTCAAAAAATTAACAAAACCGTCTTTGTTACAGGAGTATATTGCTGGCAGATATTCGATACAGATGCTGAGAGAAGACAGTATGACGTTGGAAATACCAGCTAAATCTTTTCAAGCATACATGTATCATCTTATTTACAGGAAAAAAAAACTTGGTAAAGAAAAGAAAGATATATCAGGTGATTTGATATGGATAGGGACAGAGCCTGTATTAGGTACAGGCTATCCTGGTATAAGAAAGGGTTTCAGCATTGCCATAGAGGGGCAGTGGCCACCAGAGGTTCTCAGGGAAGGGAGAAGGAAGAGTAGGTGTACCAAGGGGCAGTTTGGGGACATTTGAATTGTTCTCCATGATATTGCAGTAACAGAAAGAAGCCATTATACATTTTGTCAAAACTTATAAAATTGTGAAGTGAAAATTGTAAACAATAACATAAACTATAGTCCATGGTTAGTACCAGTGCTTCAATAAGTGTTTGTCAATTGTAACAAATGTACCACACTAATGAAAGATGTTGTTAAAGTGGGAAAGGGGGGCAAGGGGGATATATGGGTACCTCCAATATTTCAATATAACATTTATGTAATCTAAATATTCTTTACAAAATAAAATAAAAGTAAATAGAAATAAAGAAAGGGTTTCAGAAACAATGCCTCAACAGTGGGGAAAGTATCGTCCTTGGATGTAACAATGCAGATTTTTGCTTACTAGGGTTTGTGGGTAGCTCATTTCCATGAGTTAGTCCTGGTCCCCAGGTTTTTCTATGTTGTAGCGCTACCATATTGCAAGATGTTGTCCTCTTCTCCATGTATGTAGAGGTTTCACAGAGCACTCTGTCCACATTCCACAGTCTGAGGGAAATATGAGTTTTTCACTTTGGGAAAATAATTTTTTTCATGTTTTTTAGGAATAATTCAATTCCTTGAATAAGTGCAGACCTTTAACTTATGGTTCTGGTGTGAACATCTTAAAAACTGTATATTTCATCTAATTAATGAAATTTAATAGCAATAGGATACTTACAAGATTTTATTACTCTCCTTTTAATACTTGTGGGGACCACGGTGTTATCGAATCTTTCATTCCTTATATTGGCAATATTGTCTCCTTTCACAGTGGTTGCCCTAGGTATGATTAACCTTGGAGTAGTAGAGATGCATTCATCTTTCCCATTCTTTGTTATGTTTTTGTGATAAATTTTAACTTTACATGTGACACAAGCCTCACAATGAACCAATGTAATTTTCCTGTAGACAATTATTTTAAAGCAATTAAATTTTTACAAATCCAGAATTTGATATATATACCTTCAGTTTTATAAATGTGTTATTATTTCTTTGATTAGACCCAAAGTTCCTTCTGTTTTCATTCTCTTTCTACTTGGACAATCCTTAAAGTACAAATCTGTTGGATATATATTTTTCTCTATGTGTGTTTGTTAATTTTCCTGGAAAAGTTTTAATTTTGCTTTTCTATTTCAAAGATATTTAAATTGGTATTGACTCTTATAATGACAGTTATTATCTTTCAGTATTTGAAACATGACTCTATTTTGTTCTGGCTTGCATCAGTTTTTGATGATGTCAATTATAATTCTCATGGGTTGTTTTCAGAATCTAATAGGTACTATCCTCTGACTTTCATTATCACTTTCTACTTTTCTTTTTCATTTGTGAGATCAAAGAGTCTTTATGTTTTCATTTGGTGGTTGATGTTTTTTATTTTTCACCTTTCTTGGCATTTTTAACAATCACAGTCTCAAGGTTTGATGTCTTTCCTTATATTCAGAAAAGTTATTGGGTCTCTTGTAGACAACATATAGGTGGCTCATATTTTTTTTAAATTCGTTCTATCAGTCTATGTCTTTTGATTGGAGAGTTCAAGCCACTAACATTCAATGTTATTACCGTAAAGGCATTACTTCATCCATTTTGTTCTTTGACTCTCTGTTGTCACGTCATTCTATTGTCTGTCTTCTTATCCTTTAGTTTACCCTTCCTAACAATCTTCATTTCTAAACTCTTCTCCAAATCTTTCACTTTTTTTCTTTTCAGGCTGCAGCACTCCCTTTAGTATCTCTTGTAATTTTGGTCTTTTGGTAACATATTCTATCATTTTTTGGTTGTCTGTGATGACTTTCAACTCAACTTCATTTTTGAAGGACAGTTTTGCAAGATTCACATTTCTTGGCAGTTAGTTTTTCTCTTTCAGTAACTTAAATACATCATAGCATTTTCTTCTTTCTGATGAGAGGCCAGTACTTAATTTTATTGAGTTTCCCTTTCATGTTTTGCTTTTCCTTTCTCTTGATGCTTTCAGAATCCACTCTTTACCTTTAATTGTGCATAGTAGTTGTCTTGGGGTAGGTCTATTCAGATTTATTCTGTTTGGGGTGTGTTATCCTTCATGGATATTGATATTTATGTCTTTCATAGGGGTTGGGAAGTTTTCTGTCATTATTTTCTCAGATATTCTTTCTGTTCCTTTTCCTTTCTCTTCTTCTGGAACACTGATAATGCAAATGTTTGTGCATTTTTTGTTGTCATTCAATTTTACTGAGACTCTGTTCCATTTTTTTCCATTAGCTTCTCTGTCTGTTCTCCTGCGTTCCCAGTTCAGATGTCCTGTCTTTGAAATCACTATTTCTGTCTTTGAGCAATTCAAATATGCTCTTATGTGCCTCTAATGTATTTTTAATCTCATTCATTGTGTCTTTCATTCATGTAAGGTCTGCTACTTTTTTTTGCAGTCTTTCAAATTGTTATTTATGCTAACACAATTTCTTCTTAATATCCTTTATTTCTTTAGTCATATTTTCTTTAAATCCCTTTAAGTGACTTAGGAGAGTTGTGTGATTATTACTGATTAATTGCCTTAAATCCTGTATCTCTTCAGGATATTTGGTTAGCTCTTTTGGCTGGGCCATCTTTTCATGTTTCCTAGTATGGTTTGTAATATTTTGCTGATGTCTAAGCATCTGAAAGTCTTGGTGAATTTACAATGATGTCTGATTTCTCTCTCTTACATTTTTTTCCCCACAGCTTTCTTTGATATTTGGTTCAACTTATTCTAAGTCTTGGAAATTGCCCAGCTTAAGTTAACAAAATTGGGCCACGGACTCACTAGTGAAGCACAGAGCTTCTCCCAGGGGTAGGATACCAAGAGAACCAACAACAGTTTTTGTCCATGCAATTTCCAGATGACCAGCAGATACTGCTTGTCAGTGCAATTTTCCACAGAGGTGTTTCAATCTTGGCTTTCCTATGTTCCTGTGTTGAATCTCCAGAGCTGAGATTCAAAGCCAGCTCTGCTGGCCAAATTCACTGAAGAAAAGCACCTTGGCTGCCCCTCCATTTTCCCTTAACAGGGTGAAAGCTGTCTCTTCCACTTTCATTTAGCTGCAGTGAGCTAGGGGTTTCACCACAGTTTAGTATTTTGGGGGTGGGGGAGAGGAGCCCTTCCTGGCCACCATGGGTGCTGGGTGGTAACTCAAGTTCATTCTTTTGACCTCTTTGTCTCTCTGTCCCTCAACCTCCTGGGAATTGTGTTGCACTCTCCTGGTCTCCTGAACCACAAAGCAGGCCCCTTGGACAGGTTTTGGCTCTTTCTCCGTTGTTTTTGTGAGACCTTTGAGCTCTGCCTGTTAGTCTGATGCCATCTTCCCACAATTCCTCTGGTATCACTCTTATTTTATAATGTAGGCATAAATAATTATTCCTTAAATTTCAAAAAGGAAAATGTTGATAAATATGACTAAGAATTTCTGGTCATCAAAATATACCAAAAGGAGGGGAGAATTACCATTCATTAAAATATACCAAAAGGAGGGAGGAAAATGCCAGCCCCAAACCGGGAGAAATTATTTGCAACACATAAAACTGACAAAGGATTAGTATACATAATGTATAAAGCATACCTAAAAATTAAAAAGTGATTTACACACGCAAAAACCTCAAAAGACACAGAAAAATGGGTAAAAGACTTGAACAAGGTATTTCACATTATATTAAATATGAATAGCCAAAAAATATGTGAAAATATACTCATCCTGATTAGTTAGTACTAAAGAAATACAAATTAAAACCACAACAAAACAACCATCAGTTTAGCTAAAAAGAAGTTGGAAGATAGCAAGGGTTGTTAAGGTTGTGAACAGGAACTCTTATGCACTCTTTGTGAGAGTGTAAATTGGTACCACCACTTTGTTTGGCATTGCTCTGGATCCAGTAATTTTAGTCCTGGCTGTACCCTGGAGACCCTCTGCATTCTTCCATGAATGCAAGAATATTTATAGTGAAAAGTTTGTAATATCAAAAAACTGTTATTTCACAAATGCCCATCAACCTTGAATGGATAAATTTGAGACATTATATCCATACAATGCAACACTATATAGAAATAAAAATGAACCCAGTTATATGCATCAAGGTGCATGAATCTTAAAAGTATCATGTTGAACCAAAGAAGCAAGTCACAAAATACATTTACTATTTTTCCATTCATAGAAAGTTGGAAATAACAAAATAAAATTATATCTTATATAAGATTACACAGTTATGTGGTAAAACTACCAAAGAAATAATGGAACAGTACAAAAATCTGGATGGACTGTGTGTGGTGGGGGCTTGGGGAAATGCCATCAGGGAGAGGCACTGGAACCAGTACTAATATTCTACCTGCTATCTTGGGTGGTGGGTACATAGACCTTCATTTTATTATAATTATTTAAATATTGTGTATGTACTGTTCACTCTTTAGATGTCATATATATATATATATATATATACACACAAATGAACATTCAAAATTTTGTCAATGCTGATGTATATTCTATTATTTCTGACTAAAATATTAAGGAAATCCAAAAGGTTGGTATGAAAATACTTCTTTTCTTCTTGAATCTTCTAAAACATACCAGTTTGAATTAGCCTTCAGATTTTCAGGCCAAAAAAGTATGCAAATAAGTGTATGCAGAATATGTTTTAACACTTTTATTGTAAGTTTATAGTTATGACAGAAATACCTTCAACTTTCAGTTACTGAAAAAAATAACAGTAATTAGAATGTATAATGGGCCAAGTTACTTCACATCAATCAATTTTTACACCAAATTCTTAAAAGCATTTGAAATACATTTGCATCCTCTAATAGCCAAACAGTGTAATCATGTGGTATAAAAAGATACAGACAACTAATAAAAATTTTAAAAATCTCAAACTATTCCATTTCCTAAAATAAGAAATTATTTTTGTTGCTTGGAAAATATGCTTCACTTTTCATCTCAACTTTACTTTAAACCCACGCCCACCCGTGCCCACTGGCGGCTGGGAAGGGAGTCAGGCAGGCTGGCAGTGGCCAACTCTGGTGGACCCACTAAAGGAGGCGCCATGCCTTCACAGCACATGGCTGGCATTGAGGCGTCAAGGAGTGCCCCATAGATGCAGGAGCACAAGAGGCCTAGTGCCTCCATCTCAGGAAATGACAAGTTATTTGCTGGACACTAGTTACAAACCAAGCCTTCTACACTGTGTGGAAATTATGTGAAGGCGTCCATGATGCTTGCAGTTCATTTCTGTTGCCTGCCTCTGCCACTTCAGAAGGCTGTGTTTATATTTAGTGCAGTGGCTGAAGTGGTCAATTGGCTGCCTGCAGAGAAAATTCAAAAGGAACCTCACTGTGGAAGCAGAAGTTGATTTACTCAGATACTGTGGAAGAGAATGGAAAGGAGAGATGCCTCATGCCAAGCTGATGAGGATGGCTTTTGAGGAACTGTTTTAATGTCATCATTAAATGAGTTTGACAAGTGAAAAGAAATCACTATGATGCACTGAGATCAGTGATATTTCAGATATTCAGTCAGGGCCTCCCTTTTCCATCCTGGATGAAAGAAAAAGACATAATTAAGCTTTCTGAAAAACTGCTGTTTTCACAAGGTTGTAATTTGATCCAGCAATACAGTTTTGGTCTTGAGAGATATACAGGATCAAATGTGTTTGGAAAACTATGTAAATATGTTGAATTATTGAAAATGCAGTGCACTGAATTTAGTAGATTAGAGAATATTACAGGAGAGGCAGTATGTGCAACATCCTTTTTTCCAATGCATTTCGGAAATATAAACTTTATGAAGCTTTAAATTTCATCATGCTGTATCAAGTCACTGAAGTGTATGAACACATGAAGACTAAAAAGGTTGTCCCCAGTCTTTTTAGATTCCTATTTTCCAGGGAAACTTTAATGGATCCTTTGAGCTTCATGATAAATCACATGAATTCTGTAGGCAACACGTGGATTAAAGCAAATTGATATGTTTACACTTGGATAGTGTTCAGACTGTTCAAGTTCAACTCCAGTGACTTTGAAGAATGCTGTCTGGAGGAGCCTCCCAGGGAGTGGCTGGAGATGTGCCTGCTGACCTAGAATGACTGCCACCACCTCATTCACATCCTGTAAGGCTGGGTGGACTGTGCACCAGCTCACCAGGTATAGCAGTCTCACCTGCAAGTGAGGTATTTCTTTAAGACCAAAGTGAGTGTTTCAACTGATGAAGGAATTTGGACTCCTTCTCCAGAATTCCAGGTACACTGGAAGGGAGCAGTGCACCTATGGCTTGTCTTTGTTTCTCTGTGATTTCCTCCAAAGCAGCTGCACTGACTTGAGGGTTTGTGATTTCACCTTATCCGTAAGTATGCTGGGCATTTCACACAACATTCACTTTTAAGAGCAGAGGGAAGTTTAAAATGGACATCAACAGGAGAAAAATTAGAGGAAAACAAGTAGAGAGAAACAGCTAACCTGGAAAGAAAGAATATCTTTATCTCCAACCTTTATTTCTTCATTAAGAATCTCATCATTGGCTGATTTTAAATCAGCACCAACATGGCCTTACTTTTAAGCATTATCTTCCCAGGAAGCTTTGTGTAAACTGATTTTCTAGAACCACTTATTTAACCTTAAAATGTGTGTGCATGAACATATTTACACATATATACATGCATAGTTTATACACACAGACATATAACCATTACTTTGTAATGTTGCACAGTTTATTTTTCTTTATGGTGTATTTGTTATTGCTGTGTATGGCCAGTTTAATGTGTTTTATATAGATAAAAAAGATAAATTTTGTAGATTTAGGCAACTGAATGACAATTATTGAACTGTCCCCCAAATATTAAACTTTGTGTATTAAAAAAAAATTACATTAAATGCATACATATAATTCTGTTAGTTCTCTGATTAGACATGTTTCACACAAGAGTTTTCCATTAATTTTGAAAAATTACTTGATAATTATAATTGCAACTAATGACTGACTGATTAGTGGATCAACAATTTATTCAGTAATATAAATGGCATATGGACCTATACAAGGAAGGATCTGATAATTATTTGCTGTGAAATTCTACCCATTAGTAATACTTAAGCCAAGAAACTGAAACATATTCCATTCCATTGCATTACATTTCCATGTAATTTGACCAACAACAAAAAAATATTAACACAATATCAAGCTTTTTATCCCTCTTTCTCTCTTTCTTTTTTTTTTTAAGAGTAGCTCAGTGATTTAGGAGTTGGTTAGTACAATACAGAGATCCTAAGGGGAAAAGTACAAAATTGCACTTAACAGCAATGCCAGTACTTATCTTATATTACTGCAACTAAGGATATTACTAATTTTTGTGTTACTCATTACTCTTCTTTAGAATGTAAATAAAAGCCATTAACTTGAACTTGAGGTATATACACAATACATATGCAAAACACTTAAATAAGTAACATATATTAACATTACATCATAAATAACATTAAACTTTAAAATGCTAGAAACTGAGTATCTGTGCTGATTTGTATTTTGACATAGAAAAAGAAGAGAACATTCAACAATGGAGGTTTATACTGATGGTAAAGTTCTTCAAGTTAACAATGTCTTCCCCCCATTTTATACTTAACACAGGCTACACAATGTCCTGTGAAGATTCATTATGAGAAAAATGTCAGTCACAGCTTTAAGAACTTACTTTGAAAGGAACAAATGAGAAAGGAAATTGGAAGGTGAGACTTCATCTTTGTTTTCAAAGGAGGGGTCTTAATTTTTCTTCTTACAGAAAAAGTTTAAATTAGTTCATTATAAATATATCTAAACCTTTAATTTTTGCATCTTTCTGGTAAAGTCCAGCACTTCATTTACACAAAGTCTATGAGAAGAGGTCAGTAGAGATCATCTGATCTTAAGTCATGTCATCATCCATTCAAGTCCTTGGCACAGTCCCTCCTGGTAAGAGCAAAGCATGCCAGGATATACCACTGGTGATCTTTAATAGAAGTTAGTTTCAATAACTGGGAGATTTCTGCTACAGTCATACATTCTTTAACATATTTTCTATTATCAAAAATCAGCAAACCCAATCACAAGACCTCATGTGCTAACATTTTATCCACTTCTTCTCTTAAGAGAAATCCTTTCTGTACTGTCCACAACAACTATTAAAAACTCAGTGTTAGTATAGTAAGTGTTCCGGGAATAATGAAGAGATTCTTGGCCACCAATATTCCACATTAGGAAATGTGTATTATTAACTACTGTCTATTCTCCATTGCTTCCTATTGTAGGGGATGTATGTACATCTTCATTCATAGAAAACTGGTAAAGGATCATAGTTTTCCCTGCATTACGGAGCCCAACAATGGTAACTTTGTGCTTCTGGTAATTGAACAGTCTCCATGTACTGGTGAAGAGAATTTCCAGGATATGATTGCTAGTTATCGCCATGAGGTTTATACATTCAGGTTTTCCTGAAAAAGGGCAGGTGGGAGTTAATGGAATTCCATGCATGTTAAAGTGACATCCCTTTTGTCTCATATTTTGACTGATCATAGTCCAGATATTTGTAGGCATATGTGAGTGTGTATTTGCTCCCACTGCTCACCTTATCCTTTTTTGGGGATAGATAATTTTCGTTAATTTGAAATAGCACAATTAAACTGATAAGCCAGTAGAACAACTTGATGAAGAAAAAACATCTCAACAGACCTTAATCAGGAAAGTAAATTTTAAGATTCTTTGGCTTCAAGTAGATTAATATCTTTATAATTGAACATGTCATGCTCATTATACTCAGTGTTCTGCCTCTGAAAATTTGTTTGTTGTTTTTAGAGGAATTTTGAGTATATATTTAAACCACACTCTGCTATCAAACATGTGCTTACTCCAATAGAAATGTGTGGGTTATCCTTGCATAACTAATTAGAAATTGAAGTCCTGAAAATGATTTGACTGGGTAACAAACTTACTCTTTTTCAATATTATTTTTCCCATTTTAACATGGCATATCACTTACTTCCTTATATTTCTCTGTCTTTCTTAGCTAGAATGTAGGGTCCAAGATGACAAAGTCCTTTTATCATTTGTTATACTCTGTATGCAGTATCTGGAGGATGCAGATATTCAATAAAATATTTACTAAATAAAGAACTTAAATAATGTGGCATAATGAACAAAAAAAGACATCTACTATCTAATTACTCAAGGAGTAAAATACCCCCCACAAATGTATTAAACCCAAATAATATATTTGATAATTTCAAAATTTCAGAATGTTTGAAATTTTTTGACCAGTATCTATGACTCATTTATAAAAATTTATTATAATTAATTCATAAATTTCAATAAAATTTCAAATTTAAACTAAAGGACCTATGTTATCTGAAAACACAAAGTATATTTTAAAATTAATATTTAGCACCCCTTCACCCAAAGGAATTCTATACATGTGCATGATTGTTTTGTAAGTTCACAACTTCTATAATAAAAATATATTAAAAAATAATAAGGTGGGTTGAGGGAAAAACACACCAAATGTAAGATATGGACTACAGTTAGCAGTAAAATTTTGATTATATTCTTTCCTATTTTATAACAAATGTTTCACAACTTGGTGGTGGTGTGGTGTATGGAACCCTTATATGATGTTATGCATGTTTGTTTTGTAAGTTCACAACTTTTACTATACACTAATTGTTTATGTATGTTCATGTATGAATGATATACTTCAATAAAATTTTTAAAAATGAAAAAATTAATATTCAGAACACGAAATCCATGAAAAACTTCAATTTGAAAATTAAAAACAAATAAAACTAAAAATACAATACTAATATGGTCTTGGTCAAATAGGAACTTAAATATATTACTCTAGAATATTTATATACTAGATGTCAATATGAATAAAGCTTAGCACTTCTTTAAGAAAAATTGGCAAGAAGATAAATAATGGAAATATTAAATTCCTGTATTATTAATAGTTAAAAAATAAAAAAGTAATCTTTAATCTCTAGATTTTAGAGTAAAACCATTGAATTCACGTGAAAATTTCAGAGAAATAAGATACTAAAGCTAGAATAGCAATGAGTCAATAGCAAACAAAACTGAAAAACAATTATCAAAAAGAAAAGAAAGATAAAAAGTCAACCTGTAAAAAGCAAACAAAAGGAGAATAATCCATGAAAGGAATAAAAGAGAGTGATTACAATTGCAGGGAAAATTTAATGAGATTGTGTTTCAAACTATATTGTCATTTAAATCAGAAGACATTTAAAATCTTTTGTCAGATCAGATTTTGGCTTCTGCTATGACAGTGTAAATGGTACAAGAATGAACCTGTCATCATAAACAACTCTCAACCTGAAAAAAATTCAGATGAAAACTGTTTTCAAGCTTTAGAAACAGACAAAACAAATCAGGTAGCCAAGAGATAAAAATATTGTAGAAGGGACTCATATATAACCTGCCTTTCTGTACTTTGTGCTGACTTAGGAATTACAGAGTATAGAGTATTAAGGTCTTTCTTGGGTAAAGAGGCAGAGATTGGAGCTGCCACCATTGAAATCTGGGAACACAGAAAATATGAATCTGAAGGAGATTCTTCAAGTATTGGTATTGGGATTCTCTGAAAGTTTTAACTGAAGACTGAACTCTAGATGGGCAAATGGATAATCAACCAGCCAAGAGAGGCTGCTACAAGGCTAAAAGCAGTACATTCATATAAGAGTTCATGAAGGGTTTGGAGAAGCTGGATTTTATTGTCCTTCCAGTGTGACAAATATCATTAACTCAGGTATGCAGTTAAGACAAAATAAAAGAAAAAGAAAAAGAAAAAAAAAAAAAAAAAGCAATAGCACATAAGAAAGAAAGCACAATGCCTTGTAGAAAATACCATGCTCAAAGGCAGAGGATAAAATGAAAGATCACCCTTAATAAAGACTAATATAAAGCTTGAGAAGTTCAATATTATTGCCATTAATTTCCTGCCAGCCAGAACAAATCTCAAAACCCTATATTGACAGGCAACATAAACAAGACTCCCCACAATATATCGTTCACAAAGTACAGAGAATTATAAAAATGACCAAACATAAGAAAAAGCAGAAATTGTGAACTATATTAATGAAAAAATTTAATAGAAACAAATTTCAAGATGAACCCAATGTTTTAATTAGCTGCCAAAAGTTTAAAACAGTTTTAAATATATGCTTAATGACTTAAGGAAAAGATGATCCAATGAGGGTAATACATAAGTAATCAAAGCAGAAAAAAAAAAGAAGACTTAAAATGAAAATTAACTAAACAGAAATTTTAGAAAGGTTAAGTAAAATCTATTGTAATGACAAATTTGCCAGAAGGATTCAACAGCAGATTTTATGCTATTGAAGACAACATCAGTAAGCTTGAATCAGATCAATAAATATTTTTCAAAATGAGGCATTGAGAAAAAATAACAGGAAAACTGTTACATAAACAAGAACAGAACCTAAGCATATAAAAATTGAAAAAAGTGGCTACATTTTTATATATTTTGGAGAAAAACATTAATATCCAGATCTGAGAAATATTACAGAACAATAGGCTCACTGCCCAAAATACACAGAACACAGACTCCAATACTTTGACACAAGGGTTTTGAGAAAAGAGTTTTATTTCATTGTCCACAATGAAGTGGCAAGAAGATTGGAGGCAACCTTACATATGTCTCAAAAATATAAGAACTAAGAGAGATTTATAGGATGGAAACAAAGGGAGGTGGAATCAATGACAGGGATTTAGGTTGGCATATTCTGATTGGTATTTTATCTATATATGGTAGAAACATGCCAGTGGGATGAATCTTATCTTCCTTATTAAGGGACCCCTCACATTTTATTTGCTTCTCATATCTTGGTTACAAGGAAGGTGATTTTTATTCCTAGTGTCTCAGTGGTCTTTCCAGTGGCAAGAGTGTAATGTTTTTGTACAAGCTCCGGATTCCCACTTGGGGTTGAGTTTGACTGTGGTTAAGTTTGATTGCCTGTAAGACAAGCTCAGGAAAGAATTTTAGTAATGGAAGAGAAGAAATCCTTATAAGCAGCAGGTTTTGGCCTAGATATTGATTTTTATTTGGGATTCCCAGCTATCTCACCTACGGTTTCAATTTCTCCCTTTTCATTTTTTAGCAATCTTCGATCATGAGGGATTTTGGGTGATGACCTTCCTGGCTGCTTCTTGCTAGTTATGGGCTTTGTTTAGGGTTTGTTTGGTTGGCATGAATATGTGGTCATGTGTTTCTGGGGCTGAGATTTAGGATAGCAATATGTGGTTGGTAACTTGAGTGGAGCATTCAGTAATTAGTTGGGAACTTAAACAGGAAAAGAATAATATTCCAAGAAAGCAAAATATGAGGATTAAAAGGGCTTGTAGGATACGTCAGAGAAGGTTGCTTAAGCTACCAGGAAAACCAGAGAAAGGGTCAGTAAAAGATGTGAGGTGGTCCCAAGATGACATAGAAACCCCAAATGTCTGAAACATGATAGCAATTTCTCAGACCTTACTTATATCTGTATAACCTGTCCAGACTCATTGATGTAGAAAGAAAATTCTCTGAGAAAGGCACAGATACTACCTTTGATGACAAGAAATGTATCTAAAGCCCTTTGGTTTTGGAGGACCATTTCTGCTAGAGATGTTACCTGCTGTTCAAGGAAACTTGATTGTGTATGACTGAATCCATTTTAGATCTGAAATGAGATATTCTTAATGGCTTTTTTTAAGTATAGGTAGCTTTAACTTGGAAGGAAGAGATATAGGATGGTATACTCTGTGCCTTGTTTATCTTGAAGTGGGTTAAGGATGATGTTACGCTTCTGTAATCTCAGATCAGCTATAAGGGTGGTCCTTGGCTCAGAGTTGTTATTATGTAGACAGAGCCAACCTTGAGATTTATTAGCTATTTAAGCTATCTTTTGAACTGATTCTTAATAAGAATATCAGGGACATATGACTGGAGATTCATGGTGAAAGGTAGTGAGTGAAGAGGATAAATATTAAAAATTTTGTGAAGTTCATGATAAGGTTTTGAAGAAACAGAAGTTCTAATAGTTCTAATGACTACAAGAAAGTGGTTAAATTCATCAGGAAGTTTATGAAGGGTCATTAATATATAAAAATTTATGAGAGGTGAATATAGCTAGGTTAAGACAACAAGTAGGTATCATTATAGATCTATCATTACTTATCTGGCAGGTCCTTTTTAAAGACAAGCTTTAGGTCAGTTACGGGCTAACATGGCTATTTGGGAGATGTAAAGTTTTCAGTGGGATTCAGTGACCATTCAGTGTTCAGATGATCTGGTCTTACTGATTATCATTGCTTGTAGAGATTGTTTCCTGTCTGGTTCTCATAGATGGATCAGTTGGCAGACACTAGTTTTCCTCAGGAAAGGTGAATAAATGGTGTCACATGCTGTAATTTAACAGAAGAGTGAATAACCAGGAAAACTTCATAAGGCCCATTCCACTGAGGCTGTAATTGATCTGGGTGATAATATTTCCAGGTTTTAAGAAGCACCCAGACTCCTGGATTTTTTCAATGGAGGGGTATTCTGTGAGAAATATAGGTGGCTAGAAGCATATAGTGAATAGCAATAAAGTAGCACTTAAATATTGTATATATATTACAATATCCAGTTCTTTTAAAAAATGATTGTTTTCTAAATTACAATAAAACTTCTTCTTAAGGAAAGGTCTCCCATATAACATTTTATAAGGGCTCAATTAGAGCTCACTTTTGGGGGCTACTCTTACCCTAAGTAGTGCAAGTGGTAATGTTTTGTCACATGTTAATCTAGTTTCTTGGCAGATTTTTGCTAGTCTTCTTTAAGGTATGATTCTTCTTTACTTTATTTCTGTGGATTGTTTCCTCCATGAAATGTGTAGCTTCCAATGTATTCCTCAGGCTCTCTATATTTCCTGGGTTACCTTAGCAGCAAAAGCACAGGAATAATTTCTTTTACCAGGATCTTGGCTACATTGGAGGTCTTCTGTCCTACAAGAAAAGAGCTCCAGCTATCCAGAAAAGTTGTCCACAAACATTATTAGATATTTATGTCTTCTGGCTTGGGTCTGATGGGAAAATATACTTGCCAGTCCTCTCCTGATTCTGTTCTTCCTCTTTAAACTCTTTCAGCAGGAGAAGGGTGTTCTGCTTTGGGGTTATTTTTTAGAACAGATTAAGTAATTCGGGACCAACTTTGGTATTATTTTCTGCATATTTTGGCCAACTATGACTTTTCATAGTCACTGGTACATGGCATCCCTTCCATAATGAGATGCTAGATGTAAATGTATGATGATCTCTTCCATTAAATGTTAAGGCAATAGTAATAATCCCTTGTTCATTGTAAAGCCATCCTTTACTGTTTGCTCTATAGGTCTCCTTAATGGAATTTTCTGGGCTTACATAAAATCCCCATTCTTTAGCCCTGTCCAAATCCACTGTTGAATATTGGAACTTAAATGCATCCAAGTCCATGCTGGGTATCAGGACAAAGATATTATTGTGTGGTTTTTGGGTTTTTGCTGCTTATAGAGCAGGGTTGGTTATTAAATTATTTCCTTTTGCTATCAGGCTATAATTTTTCTGATGCCCTGGACAATGGGCAATTGTCATTTCTTGTGGCAACACAATGGCTTCTAACAGGGCTAATATGACTTCTGCATGCTTAGTTTCCTTCTTCCCTCAGATTAATAACACTCTTTCCAAGTGGCTCCATGGGCAAGGGCAACTGAAAAGACATATTTTGAGTTGATATATTCAGTGACTGTTTTAATATTTTGCAGACGTAAGGCTCTAGTGAGACCTGTGAATTCTGCATTCTGAACAGATGTTCCTGCAAGAAGTGCATTCACATCTAGAATTTCCTGGAGTGTTATTATAGCATACCAGCTCTTCAGAGTCCTGGTGCATGAAGCTGTTCCCATTGGTGAACCTCTGGATCCTCCAAGGGTCCGTCTGTGAGGTCATGTTGGCTCGAATAGACTTCTTCAATTACTTTTATACAAGCATGGATAAGTTATTCTTGTGAATTGGGAAGTAGGGTGGCTAAGTTACAGAGAAAACTGCCTTCAATTTAACATTTGGATTCTCTAGTAGTGTGGACTGGTACTTGCTTAGCCTCTCAGAAATGAGCTAATATCCTCCTTTTTGTTCAAGGAGGGCTATTACACAGTGGGAGTCCCAAAGTAATTTTTTTTTTTACTTTAGACAGTAGGTCTTAAGAGGAAGCCATTGCTTGGAGGCAGACTGGCAATCCTTGGGTCGTTATATCTAATTGTTAATAAAAGTATGCAACAAGCTTTGTGTGTTTCCTAAGTTTTGCATTAATACCCCAGGCTTATTTCCTTCCACTTGTGTACAAATAGATTTATGTCTGGGAGGCCAAGTGCTGCTGCTTTTTAAAGTACTGTTAAAAAAAAAAATAGCATGAAATGCCTGTTGGTATTCAGCAGTCCAACTTAAGGGCTCATTTTCTTTTCCTTTAAGACACTTGTATAGAGATTTGGCAATAAGTCCAAACTTTGGACTCCAAATATGGCAAAATCTGGCTATTCCTAAGGAACCCTTAGAGCTCTCTCCTAGTAGGTCCTAGTGGTCCTAGCCATACTATCTAATGCCTCTCTGGTCTGGCAACAAATTCCTTTGTCATTTAGATAGCTCAAGTCCTAGATGTTTCACTGTAGGCTTTTCACTGTGATACACGGGCTTTTTCTTTTTTGTAGATACCTTGTATACTTAGTCTTCCAGGAAGTTCAGAATTAGGGAGTATTCTGATCTGAAACTTCCTTGGTAGTTATAACAATCAGGATATCATCTACATATTGTACTAAAATTCCTTCTTGAAGCTGAAGCTCTCTTAAGTCCCTAGCTACAGTTTCTTCAAATGGAGTGGTGGTGGGGGGGGAATTTTTAATTTCCTGTGGAGCACAGTTCAGCAATATTGGTGATGTACTTTGGTTTTGGGATCCGCCCCCATTCAAACGCAAAGAATTCTTGGGATTCTGTGTGCAGGGGCACACAGTACAAGGCCTCTTTAATGTCCAATATTGTGAACCAATAGAAATTCTCAAATAAGGTGTTTAATAACATATAAGTTTTTGGCACTACTGGGTGAATGTCCTCTACTATTTGATGAATTACCCTCAAGTCCTTCACCAACCTGTTTTCCTTGGTGTCAGGCTTTTGAAAAGGCATAATAGGAGTATTGGATGGAGATTAGCAGGAGTGAATTAACTGATATCAGAGAAAACCTTCTAATAATCACTCTATACCTTATTTGGCCTCTCTTTTCAAGAGGCACTGCTGTTGCATCAGGGTGACTTTTTACTCTGCTTGGTTCAGCAGCTCAGGCTTTCCCCAGAATCCCCTCAGGCCATGCCTCTGGACTACTTTCAGGAGGATATCTTCTGAGATCTCACATTGGGTCTCTCCATCTAAGTGTAGGAGGGAGCTTGAAGAACTCAGGCTTGATCTGGAGAAACCTCAATGTTTACTTTTTTTGAAGAGAAACTCACATAAGTGTTTAGTTTGGTTAATAAATCCTGTCCTAGAAGCAGCAAAGGGCATGCAGGTGTATAAAGGAAGTTTTACTTTAAATTGGTGTCCCATAGCTGACCCTTTGAGGTTGCAGGAAAGGTCTAAAGCTCCAGACACCCCAGGATTAGCAACAGACTTTGGAGAGAGAGACTCTTGTTTTTCATTTAAGTAGAGCAAGTTGCTCTGATGTCTGCCAGAAAGTTTTTTCCCACAATCACAGTTACCCAGTGCTCCTCATGGGAAATATTGATGTGAAGGGTTTTGTTGAAAGGTGCCCCTGTTCCCCGTCAGTCCTGATTGCTCCTGCTTAGTGGTGGTGATAGTCATTTTTGTGTGATACCATCACCAGGACATTAGCAAAACTTTCCCTCATCCCAAACAGAAGCTTTAGCAATTAACATTGACTACCCATTTCCTACCCCCAACCCAGGCCCTGGCAACCCATATTCTAGTTTCTCAATCTATGAATTTGCATATTGTAATTTTTTTTTACCAGTGATATCATAGAATACTTATCCTTTGGTTCTTGCTTATTTTAATTGACATTATGCCTTCAAATTCTTGCATTTTGTTGCATCTATGAGAACTTTATTCCTTTTTGTGCTGGAATATTATTCTTTTTTGTGTGTTTACTACCTTTTGCTTATACATTCATATGATGATGGACATTTGGGTTGCTTCCATTTTTGCCAATTTTGAATAGTACCACTATGAACATTGATGTGAAAATATCTGTTTAAACCCCTGATTTCAATTCTTTAGGGTATTCATCTGGAAGTAGGACTGCCAGGGAATAAACCTGGCTTTCATTTCCACAGCAGATGCCCCAGCATCCTTTCACTTTCTCACCAACAATGAACAAGTGTTCAATTTCTCCACATCATCTCCAACACTTGTTATTTTCTGTTTTTAGCAGTAGGCATTCTAGTGGGTATGAAATTTTATCTCATTGTTAATTTGATTTGCATTTTCCTAATGATATTGATGTTTTGCATTTTTCATGTGATTATGACCATTTATCTATTTTCTTTGGAGAAAAATCTACTCTAGTTTTGCCCAGTATTAAATTGGGTTGTATGTCTTTTTATTGTTAAAATTTCTTTATACAATCTGGATAATGCATATTTTGATGCATAATTTCTAAATATTTTTTTCATTCTCTATGTTTTTCTTTATATTTATGATAGGGAACTTTGATGATTTTTTTTGTTAATTTTGCCATTTACCTTTTTTTTTTTTCTTTTTCTTTTTGTTTTGGTTTTTGGTAAAAATGCAAAGGAATTATTGCCTAAGACAAGATCCTACAGAGGTTTCCCTGTGTTTCCCTCCAGGAGTTTGCCTTATTTTCCTGCCTGCTAAAGCAGGTACCATAAAATGGCTTGGATTAAAGAACAGGATTTTATTTGTTCACAGTTTTGAGGCTGGTACAAGTCCAAAATCAAGGCATTAGAAAGTTGATTCTTTCTCCTAAAAGACTGGGGTGTTCTTGGTCTGGCTGCCAGTGATCCTTCATCCTTGACTTTTCTGCCACATGGTGTATTAGTCAGGCAAAAGGTTGTTGATGCAAAATACCAGGAATCTGTTGGCTTTTATAAAAGAGTATTTTTTGGGGTAAAAGCTTACAGTTACCAGGTCATGATGCATAAGTTACT
The DNA here is from genome assembly GCA_029593785.1 of Cabassous unicinctus. Lineage (NCBI taxonomy): Eukaryota > Metazoa > Chordata > Mammalia > Cingulata > Chlamyphoridae > Cabassous > Cabassous unicinctus. Next base: position 56,456 of record JAQZBX010000558.1, on the reverse strand, counting down.
TCCCTCACTAAAGTCTGTTGCCATGTGTTGGACCAAGATGGCTGCTGATGTCTGCAAGGGTTCAACCTTCTTCATCATCTTAGGGCTCCATGATCCCATATAACCTCAGCTGTAGGCTAGGATACATCTATCTCTCTCCTGAGTCTCATTTCTCTCTGGGGTCAACTGCTCTGTTGTCTCCAGAAGGTCAACTGTAGACTATCAGGCTCTCTTTTTTCCTTGGGCCTCTGCTGTGTCTGTCAAGCCTTCATTATTCCTCTGTGTTCTTCCGTGTATTTACTTTCCAGGCCTCCAGCATGAAAAAATGCCTACTAGCTCCTCTGCCATGTCATTTTACTGTGAGTTCCCACCTACCAAGTGGGTGGGTACTCGATGTCTTATTGACATGGCCCAAAGCCTTAATCATTATTTAATCAATAAAAGTGAAACTTCTGACATTAATGCAATCTAATATACCCAGAGGAGAAGACCAGTTTACAAACATAATCTAATATCTATTTTGGAATTCATAAACTATATCAAACTTCTACACTGCACCCTCTGAATTGCAAAAAGATATTACAATATTAAAAACCTTAAATTGGTAACAATGCTAAGGACAAAGTCATATAATACTCAGAAATGCAGTTGGTTGTAGACAAATTCCCATCTTTGTAGACTTCTGAAACTTACAAAACAATTTATCTGCCTCTAATACACAAAGGGAGAGAAAAAGGATAAACATTTATATTGCCATAAGGAGAAATTGGGAGGAGAACATGAGTCATAGGCCCTATACAGTTCAGTAAACTTGGAGGTCATACTCCATTTGATTTCAAAATCATTCTCAAGGTGATGGTTTCTTCTCCTTGGAGCCTTATGAGGACCCACACTTTCCACAGGCTTCCTCAAAAGCTATTTTCTTTGTTCCACCCTCATCAAGCATCTGGGTGCTGACTGACCCCAGACCTCACCATCCAAGTACTTTGGGGTGATGGCAACACCATCCCTGACCTCTGGGGCAAATTCATAATCCCTGTAGTACAGTGAAGTGAAGATAACATCTTCCCTAATACTTGGCATACAGGCCCAACCCTCTCAGAGCAGTGAATTGGTGACCTGGACAGTCCAAATTAATGAGGGACAGGCTTACCACTCTCAGACCTATGGGGTAATGACCTTAAGCTCAATAATACTTGGGAAATGTGCTCTACACTATCTGAATCCTGGGACAGCAAAACTCTCCCTGAACTGTGGGCAGGAACCTCCACCCTCTTCAACTGCTGGAGCAAACTCACCCTCTCTGTGCACATGGGTGGGGTTCCTTTCTTGGCCTGAGGAGATATCTTATTCCAGATCTCAGATCTCAGCTTCAATTGTTTTCCTCTTAAAGCTCTTTCCCTTTGAATCACTCCCTTCCATATCCTTTCAATGCCAGGCTGACAGCAATTTTGTTCATAGGGTGATCTAAAAAAAATTGTTGTTTTAACATGCAGGAAACAGAGGTCTATGCCATCCAAAAGTAAGACTTTCCAGAAGTCTTTCCTAGATAACTGCATTTACAATTCTGAGTTACAAGTTCTAAGTTTAGTTAAGTCCTCAAATTGGGCACTATCATCTAGGGGTTTGATTTCCAGAGGCTTGGAATTTCTGGAATCAGTTTATGGTTTCTTTGTTCCCAACAGTTCAGTCCTCAGATTATCTCTTTCATCTAGCATTTTGCTATAAGCTGCAAGGAGAAGTCAAGCTACATTCTCTGAGTCTACTTTGGAAAGTTCTTCAGCTAAATGCTCAGGTTTGCCATTTTCAAATTCTGTCTTCCATAAAACATCAGGAGTTAATCTTGCAAAGATCTCAGCAACCTTAAAACATGGATCAAATTTCCTCCAGTTTCTAGTAATAGTTTCATCATTTACTTGTTGTTGAGACCAGCTCAACAAAGAATAGGTCAGAAAGGAAGGCATGACAGACTTTAAAAGAAAACAAACACACAAATATAGAAAAGATGGTACCAGGGGAATAACAGTATCAAGGACTGAGAGCCCTGATTCTGCTTTCACCACCGTATTTATTAGAAATCAGTCAAAGGGAAACATGATGCAAGGAATGTTTGTTTATCTCTTTGCAACATAGTAAGTTCTTTAGTCATTGTTACTCTATCCACCCAGAATTTGCTGCACAAATCTGGAATGTTTCTAACCAGCATCAAAGATGCTTTGTTTACTTCAGGAAGACATTGCAACTTTAGGCCATTTTCCTGCATTTCCCTCTTTTTTTGTGTGTAAAAAGGAAAAGGAAAGGTATTCTGACACAGGTTTAAATGTCTGTTTTGTAATGTGTTGATTGATTGTAATAAGACTAGGCTGCTGACAGTTACCTGGATTCTGAACTGGGCTGCACATGAGAAGCAAAGTAGCCACAGGGGCTTTTGACCTCCCTTGGGAGGGGTGAGGGTTAATGTCCTACCTCTATAGGCCCTCAAATTCTCTCCTGATGGCCTCCTTCAACAGTGCCTGTCTTAGGTTGTTTCTACCCTGAGGAATCTTACCCATCTCTGACTAACCAGCCATCCTCCAGGGCCAAGCATGGTGATGAAAGACTGACACTGTTCCATGACTTCCATGCCCATCACATGCCTAAGGATTCCCACACTTGCTGGTGGGGCCCTTACTCAGGCTACAAGTTTCAAAAAACCCAGGTTGGTCAGCACCCAGAAGGCTTATGCAAGCAATCCCAAAGATGGGATATGTGCAGGATACCACCAGAATACAGTATAACTAGAAAAGCAAGTGAGAGAGATATGGCAATGACCAAAGTAATGAATCCCAAGAAAGGGCTTGATGCCTAAAAATTAATAATAAAATAACAAGCATGATTATTCTAACAAAAGGTGCCCTTGTTTACTTCAGGGCATTCAGGGTATTCCAATCCCTTTTCTGTGTCTGCAGAGCAATAACAGTTGATTTGGGGATTTCTGGTTACATTATTCCTTGGAAGTGTCACTGCATGAATCTGAGAACTATACAGAAACATGGTAAGCATATACATAATGTTAATATTTCTCCTACTAAACCCCTTTTTCAATTTTTGACCCAGGGAATTGAGTTTAAATCTTTCAGGCCTTTAGCAATCTTAGACATTGCAGTGAATGAGTGCTAATTGTATTGGTTAAATTATTAGGTTCAACACTCCATTTGAGTGTTTCATGGGGGAACAAGTGGGTCTTATCTGTGCCAAAATTTTGAACCACATGGGTGGAACCAGTCAGTCACAATTCTATAGGAACCATAAAACAGTAACACAGGAGCCACCCTTTGGCAATTTTCCCAATGGATGTGCTGATCACTAGGTGTCCATTGATGGCAATTAGCATAGACAAGTTTATCAAGGGGATTCATATTTATATTAATTCCAGGAAATTTCTCATAATGGAAGCTTAATCCAGATAAAAAATGTAACTGAGCTCTTGAGGTGTTACCATGTTTTGGAGTAAATAATAATCAAGCTTGATGAGTTAAATTTGAACACACAGAGGTTAGGCCAACGCATAATGTTAAATGAGTGTATCCTATTCTTATGATTGTATTGAAATCCTTACCTTCTTCTAAGGGCTGTTCTGGCAGATGAATATCTTCTGGTACAGGAATCTAAACAGAATCATTTACATATATTGGGCACACATAGATAAACCTGGCCCATTTTTGGCCAGAGTCCCAGATGGATATAAGATAAATGTTAATATGCATATTTAATTTAATAAGTTTATACTGTCCATTAAAGTGAGAAACAAGAATAACATATTTAATTAAAAGATTAAATCAATATAAACAAAGTTACAGAATGACAGATAAATAAAGCAGTTTTATATATAAACTTACCAATATTTAGCTTTCAGCTGGGAAGTGTTGAATTAGCAGCTGATACTAGAATTTTGGTTGACAATGTTTGTGATTAATGAATTTGATACTCTAGATGCCAACTTGTGAGTATTTTGTTAATTCCTGAGGAAGGGGCCAGCCTCCTCAGGAAAGAACACAACACTTCCTGGGCAGTACACTTTAAGGTTTATGCATCAGTCCCTGGGAGAGTGGCCAGATCCTCCAGGGAGGAATGCAACACTCTTTGGAATGTACTTTATCTCTTTTAATTTGTTACAAAACATCCTTGATGTGCTTACTATTTTAGTTCCCATTATTTTTCCTTAAATATGAAGTGTTAGCTAGCAAGGCATTGGTTTGTTGATTAACAACACTTTCTGCAAATTTTACTTTTAGGTTTGAATAATATTTACTAAACTTTTTCTTAATACATTCAATTTCAGGACTGTTCAAACTCAAAAGAAGAGATTTACATATACATTTAATAAAATATATTTATGTGTAACATACAAGTTGTTAAATTACTTAAGTATGCAATGTGTTGTACTAAAGTTTTGATTAGTATCTAAGTATATTACACATAATTCATAACTACTGTAGATTATATAACAAGAAGCAATAATAAGACTTTTAACCAGCAGACATCCACTGAATAAACTTATATTTCTTATGCATTTAAGATTCCTAATGAGTGAGATTAAATAGTCTAGTAGCATGATCAAAATGACTTTAATTTCTTTATTTTGTGTAATTTGAGGCATAGGCAATAACAAATTATTATTTCCAAATGGTCCTTGGTGCAGCACATTAACTTGTAATATTAATACCTGCATTGGTTCTGTTGTTAGCATTATCATTGGAACTGGGGCTGTAACTCATGGTGTTGAATATAAACTTAGTTTATTATTGGTTATTTTACAGGAAAGGGAATGTGGGCTGGCTTGACTTGTTTAAGGAGTTACTAAAGAAAGCTTTAGCAAGTTTCAAAACCAAAATAACTGGATATTAATTTTTCCTATTATGTGCTACTCCTGGCAGCTTTTAATGGCTTCTCTCTTTTTGCAGCTATAGAGCTGCTTTTTCAGCAGAGGTGGGGAAAATCAGATGAATATGAGTTAAAGCATTTGTCTCTTGATTTTTAGGTGGAGAGGGTATTTTTTTTACACATATTATTATTTTTTAAAAAAATAATTAAAATTATGAATTAAAAACATACTTTTATCTAATGTTTTACTGAAACATTAAATTTTCATGAATTTTGTACACTTTTTAAGTATTCATGTGAACTTTTTACTCATACAACTTTAATCATCATAAGGTTAGAAAATTCCTTTTAATTCTATAGCAGTTTCAAATACTTCATTCAAATTATATCAAATTAAGTTAACTATTTTTAGTATTTTACTTTTTTCTAAGTAAAAGAACAAATCATTTGTAACAGTTTGAAATAAAAAAGCTACTTTTCAGGAATTGACTTTGAGAAAGCAGGTTTGAACATTATGTTCCTTTAAAAGTGATAAAACTTGTTTCTTCAAGGAAATGATAAGGTTAAAGTATAAGAAGCTACTTTGATAAAACAGACTTTCTTTTTTTTTTGCATAACTGATTATTCAGGAGAAAAACTCTTGTAAACTTTTACTAAAACAGACTAATGACTTGAGAAACTTTGAGAAAGAACAATATTTTAACTTTGTATCAGTATACTATTTGATACTAAAGATTTTAAAACTTAATAGATAGACCCATCAAATCTTGACTTTGACCACAAATATTCCTTTTCAGTGCACCTTCTGCACTTTCTGTATTCATTCAGGTTTTGTCCAACGTTTTACACTTTTTTAATAGCCAGTCATTTTATCTTAGGACAAAATTATTTTCTTTTTCTTTAATTATAAATACACATTCTATACACCTATATTCAAGTTACAAAAATGATTTTGGAAACTGTTTCCAAACAAACCTTTTACAACACATATTTACCATCAACACTAAACAAACTTGTCAATATAATGATTTAATTTGGTTATAACTATTTTTATTATTTAAATTAATATCCATATTTATTTATTAATATAAGCATTTATTTAAATTTTTTGGCCATTTGAAGAGAGCTCTTTTAATAATTTCCATTTATCAATTTAATTTTACCATCCAGATGTATCAAAATATATACTGACACTGAACAAACAAACACAAAACAAGTTACAACACTTCAGTACAAACATACATCTTTGATTTTATTGCTTTTGAGAATTTTTCTGGAAATTGTGTTGCCAAATTTTTCTACACTTCTAGTGGTTTAATTCTATTTGCCCTCTTCAGCCCACAGCCTTATCATTATATAGGTATTAGGAGGTTTGCAGAGTTGCTGCCGGAATGTTTTCCTTATCTTAGTTAACTCTTTGGCAGAATAGTGATGCCCTTGCAACTAATACTAGATCTTCTCAATATTAATCTCACTAAATCTTCGGGAATAGTCCCTTTCACTCCTGAATTGGCTAAATAGACTTCGTTTTGTTTCTTAAGTATTAATTCTTTGGTAGAGACATGGTCCAGGCCAGCACTTCCCCAGGTGGCAGCACATAAGTTTGCCATGGATGGGAAAGCTGTGGGGACAGAGCTGAGTCGCTCTGTTTAGATTGGGTATAATTGAACATTGAACAAAACCCTCCAGAAAGATTTTGAGGCACTGGAGGGAGTGCCCCGTTTCCCATTTCCTGGCAGTGGATTTCCATCTTTATCAAATTGAAACCTACATTTATTTGTCCATTGCTCTTCCTTATGGCACTGTGGGCAGAAAGGGAGAACGCCTTCAGGGAAAGCGTCTTTAAGAAAATCCTGAGGGTAGCTATCTGCAAATTTCTCTTTTTCCTCATCTTCTTCCTCTTCATCTTCTGTCTGCAAAGGTTCCAGTACTTATTTAACAAAAGACTAAGTAGGCCAAATAGTAATCGGGATCTGTTCCCCTTGAAAATGTAATTTCTTAATTCTCTTCCTACTTTCCCCCAATCTCCTAATTCTAAACTATCTAATACAGTGAACCAAGTGCAGTGTGCTTCAAAAACTTCTAAGGGCTCTAAAAGATGAACTTCACTAGTTTTAGTACCTCCAGCTTTAAAAAGCTGCTTTAGGAGACAAACATAGGGATGGTACTTTGCCAAGTTGTCTCCGTTTTCCATAGTAACCCTGAAATACCCGAGAGTTGTCCCTACTTTACCTGGGACTCCAAAGGTCTCTTCACCCTCTTGGGGGCGCTGTGGTGTTACATTAATTTTTTTCCTTCTTCCAACCCATCCCTGTTCAGGCGCCAACTGTTGTTGAGACCAGCTCAACAAAGAACAGGTCAGAAAGGAAGGCACCACAGACCTTAAAAGAAAACAAACACACATATATAGAAAAGATGGTACCAGGGGACTAACAGTCTCAAGGACTGAGAGCCCTGATTCTGCTTTCACCGCTGTATTTATTAGAAATCAGTCAAAGGGAAACATGATGCAAGCAATGTTTGTTTATCTCTTTGCAACATAGTAAGTTCTTTAGTCGTTGCTGATCTATCTGCACAGAACATGCTGCACAAAGCTGGAATGTTTCTAACCAGAATCAAGGATGTTTTGTTTGCTTCAGGAAGATATTGCAACTTTAGACTTTTCCCAGTTTTACATCTAGAGTCCCATAAAAAGTTTCTGTAGCATCCATATTCCTATCAACTGTCCCTTCAAAGCACTCTAGGCCTTTTCTATCAAACATCTCACAATTATTTCATTCTAAGCCCTTATCAAAAATAACTTTAGACTCCATATTACTACCAACAGTTTCTTCAAAGCTATATAGACCTTTTCCATCAAGCATCTCACAATTCCTTGAAAAAATACCCCTTACCCATTTATAAAACCATTCCAGCATTTTGGTATTTGCAAATGCATGACCCCACTCTCTGGTGCCAAATTCTATATTTGCCATCCAAAAGGGTGCTGATGCAAAATACCAGAAATCTGTTGGTTTTCATAAAATGGTATTTATTTGGGGTAGAAACTTATAGTTACCAGGCCAAAAAGCATAAGTTACTTTCCTCACAAAGTCTGTTGCCACATGTTGGAGCAAGATGGCTGCCAACATCTGCAAGGGTTCAGGCTTCCTCTTCCTCTTAAGGTTTCATGGTCCCATCTTCTTCTAATCTTAGCTGTAGGCTGTGATAAGTCACATCTCTCTTCAGATTTAGCTGCTATCATCTCTCCACAAGTTTGGCTGCAGACTATCAGTCTCTTTCTCTCTCCTGGGGTCTCTGCTGTGTCTATGGGAGCCATCTCTATTCCTTTGTGTTATTTTCCTGTGTATTTAACTCTCAGGGCTTCAGCATCAAAAGACTCTTACTAACTCCTCTGCCATGTCATTTTAATGTGAGTGCACACCCACCAAGGGGGCAGGGACTCAACATCCTACTGATGTGTCTTAATCAAATCCTTAATCATTAATCTCATAAAAATGAACCCTCTGAATTTAATACAATCTAATATATTCAGAGGAACAGACAAGTTTACAAACATAATCTAATATTTATTTTTGGAATTCATAAAAAATATCAAACTGCTACACATGGTAATACACATGGCATGGTTATTCTCTTTTCTCTTCCTGGTCTCACAAATTTCCATCCTGTGCTTTGCCTTTCTCTGTATATCTGAATTTCATTCTGCTTAAAAAGCTGGAGTTAATTGGATTATAGCCTATACTTATCCAATTGAATACACTTTGACTAAAAGGTCCTATTAAAATGGATTCACAACTGTAGGAATGGATTAATATTAAAAATAAGCATCTGGTGTGCATAATTTAATCTGCAAGATATTTTATACTTTTATTTATTATATTTAAGTGTTTCATCCATTGTAAGTAAATATTTGTAGGTGGCTAGTGGTAGAATTCCACATTCATACTTCTGCATATAGCTAGCCAAATTTCCCAATACCGTGTATTGAAGAAACTATTCTTTCATCATTGTTGGCCATAGACATGAAGGTCTATTTTGAACTCCCATTCAATTCTAATAGTCTATATGTCTGCCTTGTACCAGTGTAGTGATATTCTGACTACTGAAATCTTAAAATAAATTTTAAATTGGGAAGTGTTAGTGCGCTAACATTTTTCTTCTTCTACAAGATGTTTCTTTTTTTGGGCTGTATATGTATATGTTTCTTCCATGCAATTTTTTTTATTGGCTTTTCCATTTTTGCTAAGATAGCTGATGGAATTTTGATTTGGATTGCAATGAATCTTTAAATAACTTTGGGTAGAATTGACTCCTGAACAATATTTAGTCTTCAAATATGCAAACATGGAATATTCTTTCATTTTTTATGTCTTTTAAAACAGGTTTGGCAATGATTTATGCATATCAGGCATTTACAGACTTGGCTAAAATTTATCTTGGTTATTTAATTTTTCACACTTGGTCTTGTATATGGAATTTTATTCTTGATTTTCTCTTAAAATTATCCATTACTAATTTCACCAATTTTTGTGTTGATTTCTACCCTTCACTTTTCTGAATTTATTGTTAGCTCTTAGTTTTGTTGTGGATTTTTCAGAATTGTCTAAATACAGGATTATGTCATCATCAAACAGGGAAAAGTTTTTCTTTTTTCTTCACTAATCACTGTGGCTAGAAGGTACACTACAATATTATATAATATTTGTGGGAGTGAACATCTTTATCTTGCCCCTGACTATGATATTAGCTGTAGGATTTTCATATATGAACTTTATCATTTGACTTAATTACCTACTATTTTGTAGTCTTTTGGGGGTTATTACAAACGGGTGTTGGATTTTCCCAAATGAATTCTCTGCATCAATTTAAGGCCATGTTTTATTTTTGTTGTTTTTTTTTCATTAATGTTTAAATGTGGTGTGTCACATAAATTGATTTTCCTATATTGAACCACCATTATATTCTTGGGATAAATCTGACTTGATTATGATGTATATTTCTTTTAACATGGTGTTGAATTTTTTCACTAGAATTTTGTAAAGTATTCATGCACCAATATTCATAAAGGACATTGGTCCATAATTTTATTGTGCTATATTTATCAGGCTTTGTTATTAGTTTGATGCTAACCACATAGAAAAAGTGAGAAAGTGTTCCTTCCAATTCAATTTTGTGGAGGAATATGAACAGGATTTGTGTTTTCAGAATACTAGTGAAATTCACCAGTGAACCCATCTGGTCCTCTGATATTCTTTGTTGTAAGGTTTTGGCTACTGATTTGATTGCTTTGTTTTTGGTTTGCTGAGTTCTTCTATATCTCCTTTAGTCAATTTATTTTATATGTTTCCAGAAATTTATTAGTATCCTCTAGTTTCCTTTTCTATTTTCTTGGGCCACAATTGATCATAGTGTCCTCTTATACTCCATTTTATTTCTTTGCGGCTATGGAAATGCCCTTCTTTCATTTCAAAATTTAATTGTTTCTATGATCTCTCTTTTTTTTCTTTCTCAAACTGACTAAAGTTATGTTGATTTTACAGTAATATACAAAGAAAGAACTTTTGGTTTCATTGATCCTCTGGATTGTTTTATTTTCTATTTCATTTTTTTTCTACTATAATTTTTGTAATTTAATTCCAGCTACTCTCTTTGGATTTATTATATTCTTCTATTTCTAGAAGATCAAGTTATGAGTTTAGGTCTCATGTTTGAGATTTTTCTCCTTTATTAGTTGTAAGAACTCAGAGGTAGAAATTTTCTTCTCAGCACTGCTTTTGCTGCATTTATAAGATTTGGTATGTTTTGTTTTGGCTTACTTGCCTCAAGATATTTTTTGACTGCCTTTGTGATTTCATCTTTTAATTATTGATAGTTTAAGAGGGTACCTTTAAGCTTCCACATATCAGTGAATTTTCAATTATTCCTATGTTATTGTTTTCTAGCATTATTTCAGTGTTGTCAAAGACCTGTTTTATGATTCTAATCTTGTTCAATTCATTGTCTTGTTTTGTGACCTAGCAAATGGTCTATTTTGAAGAAACACCCATGTGTGCTCAAGTGAAGAATATGTGTTCTGAAATTGTTGGGAGAGTGTTTTTAACATATGTGTTAGCTCCAGATGGATTATAGTATTGTTCAGGTTTCCATTTCCTTATTATTCTTCTATCTAGATATTTCATTCATTATTAAATATCATGCAGTGAAGTCTATTAATAGAGCTGAGAAACATCCCTTTCTGCTTTCAAATGTGTCAATATTTGTTTCATTATTAGGGATTTATATATATACATTTAAGTAAAGCATAAATCCATCTAAAGTGTACAATCAAAAGTATTCAGTATAATCAAATAGTTGCATATCCATTACTTCAAACATTTTTATAGAATTTTAATTACTTGAATACTAATAAAAATAAACAAATGCAAAAAACACCTCATGACCTCTCAATATCTCTATGCTTCCCCTGCTGTACATAGCTGCTATTCTGTTTCCATTTCTGTAGTTTATTTGTATTTATATTTTGTAGAAACAGTCTTATGTAAGAAATATCATCCATATTCAAAATTTACATAAGGATTCACTATGTTATACAGTCCCATGTTACATTTTTAAATTTTCCTTCTAGTAATATACATGCCCTTACATTTAACCTTTCAACCTGTTGTGTTCATAAAATAGCTTTGCTAGTTACAAACACTATGATGTGATTTCACCATTTATATTCATTCCAAACATTTACAAACATTCTTTTTTTACCAGTTCTGCACAGATTAACCCTCAGCTTTTCATTCTTTACTGTCATTCTATTTTCTGGTGACCTATATTCTAATTATAATTCCATGAGTTTACATAATATATTTAGTTCACAAAAGTGTAATCATACAGCATTTCTCTTTTTGTGTCTGGCTTACTTCACTCAACATAATGTCCTCCAGGTTCATTCAGCTGTTATATTTTTCACAACTTCATTTCTTCTGACCACTGCATAATACTCCATCATATGTATACACAATTTTTATACATTCAATAGTTAATGGACACCTGGGTTGTTTCTGACTATTGGCAATCATGAATAACACTGCTATAAACATTAGTGTGCAATGTCTGTTCATGTCACTGCTCTCAGTTCTTCTGTGTACATACCTAGTAATAGTATTGCTGTGTCACATGGCAAGTCTATATGCATCTTCCTTGGGAACTGCCAAAAGGTTCTCCAAAGTGGCTGTACCATTCTACACTACCACCAACAGTGAATAAGCATTCCTATGTCTCCATATTCTCTCCAAAACTTACAGTTTTCTGACTTTTTAATAGTGTCCAATCTAATAGGAATGAAAACATGTCGCATTGTAGTTTTGATTTGCAATCCCCTCATTGATAGTGATGTTCAACAATTTTTTCATGTGTTTATTCACCATTTGTATTTCTTCATGGGATGATTGCCGTTTCAAGTCTTTTGTCTATTTTTAAATTGGGTAGTTTGTATTTAGTGTTGAGTTGTATGATCTCGTTATTTATCATAGATGTAAACCCTTATTGGCTATGTGATTGCCAAATATTTTCTCCCATTTTGTCAGCTGCCTTCTCACCCTTTTGACAAAGTCTTTTGAGGTACAAAAGTGTTTAATTTTGAGGAGGTCCCTTTTATCTATTTTTTTCTTTTGTTGCTAGTGCTTTGGAGGTAAGGTTTTAGAAACTACTGCCTATGACAAGATTTTGAAGATGTTTTTCTACATTTTCTTCTAGAAGGTTTGTGTTTGTCAATTTTATATTTAGGTCCTTGTTCTGTTTTCATTTAATTTTTGTATAAGATGTGAGATAGGGGTCCTCTTTCTTTCTTTTGCGTGTGGATATCCAGATCTACCAGAGCCACTTGTTGAACAGATATTTCTGGCCCAGCTGGGATAGCTGTGTTAAAAATCCCTTGATTGGAGATGTGATGGTCTATTTCTGAATACTTAATTTGGCCCCAATGATCAATCTGTCTGTATTTATGCCAGAACCATTCTATTTTTCATAACTGGAGCTAAGTAATATGCTTAAAGTCAGGAAGTGAGAGTCCTCGAATTTTTGCTTTCTAAAAATATTTTTGGTGATTCAGGACCACTTACCCATCAAAATAATTTTGATAATTGGCTTTTTCATTTCTTCAAAAAGGGCTTTGGGATATTTATTGGGATTGCATTGGATCTATAAATCAGTTTGGGTAGAATTGGCATCTTAATGATATTTAGTATTCTAATCCATGATCACGGAACATCCTTCCATTTATTTAAATCTTCTTCGATTTCTTTTATCAATTTTTTTAGTTTTCTGAACATACATACTTTATGTCCAGGGTTAAGTTTATCCCTAAATATTTTATGGTTTAGTCACTATTATAAATGGATGATTTTTTTCTTATTTCCTCCTTAGATAGCACATCAGTAGTGTATAGTAGCCCTATTGTTCTTGTTTTTGTTTTTCATATTAATCTTGTATCCCTTCATTTCACTGAACTCTTACATTAATTATAGTAGCTTTGTTGTTGATTTTACAGTATTTTCTTGATATAAGGTCATGTCATAAGCAAAGGGTTTAAGTTTTCCTTCTTCCTTTGCTATTTGAGTGCTTTTTATTTCTTTAACTCCATTACAAATTAGAAATAGAAGATAGGGAGATGTGGGGGAAAGATTGCTGAAAAATTGGAATTTAATAGAATACAAGGAGATATGTTAAAGAAATAGGCATTTCAAAAAATATCCTTTTCAAATTTCCAAAAAATATTAGAGTGATGTAAAAAATGCAATATATAATGGCCTCATTTTATTATCACATAAATGTATTTTACTGAAAACTAAAATATTAAATATGACAATCCATGTTAAAGCTTAAAGGAGAACTAATATAGGATCATTTCTCATGGAGTGAGAAATCATTACAATTACATAACCATTCATGAAGAAAAATTTAGCAAAGACTAGATTTGTCAAATCTTCCCTATGAGAAAATGTAGCAAGCAAAAAGAAATTCTCCAAAGTCAAATATCATAGAATTTAAAATATACACTATGGAAGAATCATCTGATTGATCATTAGACTAATAAGATCATCCTAACGACTTTTATTAAACAACATAGTGAGGTGAGAAAAATAAAATACAATGCATGAGAGTTCTAAAAGAACAGCAAAACATCTTATAGGAGCAGATAACATTTTAAATGTGGAAGATAAAAACTATTACATACATAAAATGAAAATACTATTTAATAGGTATGGATAAAGCAATTTTATGCAAAATTCAATTAGGAAATATCAAACATGTATAAACTAGAAAGAACAACTAGAAAATGAGATTTTAAAGAAAAAATTGACAATAGCATGAAATTATATATGTATGCATGCATTGAATCTTTACTATGGGAAATATAAATCTAAAACTGAAAATAGCTAACAAATTACATATTTGTGTGTGCACATATTCAAGCATTAAATCTCTTAGGATGTAAGAAAAGATTGAAGAACATTTTTATAATATAGACATAAAGTAAAAAATTTTAAAACATGTAGGTGTAAAAGTTTATCCTGCTCCAGAGATAGAAATGATATTGGGGTTGTGAATATTCTCACTGTCCTGATTTTGTGATAATCAGGGTAGGCTAAACATTTGCTATATTAGAAACCATGCCTGTGTCCCCAGACCTAGTTTTTCTCTCTAGGTCTGGTTTTCAGAATGCTGGTGATATATTAAGCCTGATTTATTATATGACCATCCTTTATGGGAAAAGCCTATAACTTTAGGTATCTTTGTCAACCTTAAGAGATATAGCAGGGGTTTGGATGTGGTTCAAATGGTTGGGCAACCATCTCTCATTGGAGGGACCGGGGTTTGATCCCTGGGACCTCATGGTAAAAATTTAAAAAAGAAAAATATAGAAGGTGTATGGGCCACCATACTCCATGCATGGGTGCACCATCAGGCCTTGCAAGTGGGTGAGCCCCCAGGCCCCATGCGCAGGGGTGCTAACAGGCCCCATGAGGGAGTGCACCATCAGGCCTCATGCGTGGGTACAAAGCCAGGCCCTGTGAGCAGGTGAGCCACCAGGCTCCATGTGGTGGTACAACACCAGACCCCATGAGTGTGTGAGCTGTCAGGCACTGTGCACAGGTGTGCTTTCAGGCACCATGTGCAGGTGCGCTTCCAGGCCTTGCAAGTGGTTGAGCCCCCCAGGACCCATGCATGGGTTTGCCTCCAGGCCCTGTGAGGTGAGCCATCAGACCCTGTGATCAGATGTACCGCTAGGCCCTGCAAGTTGGTGAATCCCCAAGGCCCCATGCATGGGTGCACCACCAGCTGCCACAAGTGGGTGAGCTCCTCCAGGCCCTATGCACGGGTGTGCTGCCAGGCCCCACACATGGGTGTGCCATCAGGCCCCAAGCACAGTTGTGCCATCAGGCCCTGTGAGCCATGCAGCAAAACAATGACTTAACAGGAGAGTTACACAAGGGAGAGCCAAGACAAGCTGCACTGAAAAACCAGAAACTAAGGTGGTGCAGTTGGTAGGATGCCTCTCTCCCACATCAGAGTTTCTGAGGATTGAATCCCAGTGGAGACAGGAGGAGAAGGATGAGAAGAGAGGGCAGAAAATGGAAACAGAGTGTTGCCCAGCAAATGGACACAAAAACAGCAAAAATGGGGGGCTGTCTAAAAATGGATAAAAGTAAACAAATAAATAAATCCTTAAAAATATATATAGGGGAGTAGGATAAGGACTATAGTTAGTAGTAATACTTTGATGATGCTCTTTCAAAATTTCTTAAGAAAGTTTCACAACAAGGCAAAGTATTTGTGGTGGGGTGATGTGTGGGAGCCCTGTATGATGTTATGCATGTTTATTTTGTAAGTTCACAATGTTTACTGAACACTTATAGTTTATTTATGTTCATGTATGAATGATATACTTCAATAATTTTTAAAAAAATGATATTGGGGTTATTTTTTTTTAAATCCTAAGAAACATTCAATAGGAAAATGTAAGTTCCAACTTTAATATAGATCGTATCATGTTGACATACAAATTAAAAACACACACTCAAAAATATCAAGGCACAAGATCAGAATCATAATATTCATTTTCAGATTTTAGATAGAAATAAAAAAGATGAAGATAAAGAAGAGTAACAGATTTTATCATCTTCTATGCATAGGAATAAAATAGATATACATATTCAAATATATGTATATCAATAATTCTACATAAAATTGAATTTGAAATATATATTAAGATATTACAAAAAATGACATATTAGTGAATATGAATGTCTAGAAATGTAACCTCCAAATGCTCTAAGAGTGAAACTTGGATATAAAATTAAGTTATGTGTTTTACAAGGAAACATCAGTAAAGATGATACAGGTAGACTCAAATCACTAAAAAGTTGCATATGGAATATTAAATTTTTCAAATATTGAAAATATAAGACTATTAGGCATTAGAGGAATATGATCATATATCAAACTTTTACTGGGATTATTACTTTTGGACAACATAAACTCATGATATACATGCACTACTTTCATATCAAATAAATAATAAACACTTAGCCATATGGGCTCAGAGTGTCATTTTAACAGTTGTAGAATGAAGAATAAAATGAATGACCATTGGCTTTCTAAAAGTGAATTTTTCTTGGTACAGATTCATTTCTGAGATAATAAATAGATACATAATTTATGAATTAGAATGTTGGCTCAGCCTATAAGAATTAAGTAATAAAATTCTTTTCATCTTGAGAAGCTATGCTATTATATCTCATTTTGGAGAAAAGTATGTCACATATAACAAGCAATGTCTGGTATACTAAAGGAAATATCTAATTCCATCTATTGCTACAGCACACTCCACTCTACTGATTCTTTGTATTTCATCATGCAGAAAGCTTGAATGTAATGAGCATGGCATGCAATTTTCCACCCAAAGCTCAAGCAGAGAATAAAAGCTTCCTAAAATATTTTTTGTTGAAGGACATGGTTTTAAAAGTCACATTTTCCAAGAGGGAAGCAACTCTTCTCAGTCTCCAACTTTAGCACAGGTCTAATCACCATACCCTTATCTTCTCTTCATTCCTCAGTGGCATATCAGTTCTCTTCACTTTATTACTCATCCAAGACACTTGTATGAGAGTGAATGTAAAGAAATCATTTAGAAGAGTAAGTTTCTCTAAATTAAAAGACACAATATTATCTTACAGAGTGACATTACCCAGAACTTGAAGCACTTTCAAGATATAGCCATCTATTAAGGTGTTGATAAAAAAGTCATGGTCATTTCTACTTGATGTCATACTTGGTTTTCTGTAACATTATTGTGTCCTTAATTCTGTAATTGTGTACCTATTTTAATCACTTTTTAAATTTTTGCAGACATTATAGAAAGGTGAATACAAAGAGAACAATTTGAATTGAATTCCCTAATTCAAAACACTCAATATTATTTTCAAGCATGGCAGTATCCTGTAATTTGAAGTTCTCTCATACATGTGGTCACTTTTTGTGGTACAATCCTGTATGCTTCTATATATGATATTATTGTTTTCCAAAACTAAAGATCATCCTAAACATTTTCCAAAATGTTTTAACAAAGTGGAAAGAGTTTTTAAGAAGAATACATGAGTTATACTCTTGAAGTATATGAGTATGAAGAATACATGAGTTATACTCTTGAAGTATTGAGTGTGAATAACTATGACAGAGGGATATACAGATCACTAACACTTAAGTAAACAATTCAAAATATATAAACAACAAAACAGAACATATTACAGGAAGAGAATGAAACTGAAGAATACAGATCATGTACAATTTAAAAATTTTAAAATAGTGTATTTAAGAATTTGTAATCCAAAAATCCCTGCTTGCTACAGAACTCAAAACACCTGTTGAACATTCTGCCTAGAGCTCTTAATCTCCATGTACCACACAATATAGATAATGGGGTTCGTAAACGGGGACACCCTCGATTAGAACATGGCTGTAGGAAGGTATTTAAGTGATGCATTATCTGCAATCAGACCTAAGAGATCACTTGAAACAGACATTATAAACAAAATGAGAATTTCCACCTGTGGGGAACAGTTGGATAAGGCTTTGTTACCAGCTGCTATAGGACGTATCCTAAGTACCACTGAAAATATATTTAGATATAATATAAATCTAAATCAAGAACATACTAAAATTTAAGCACTTATTGCTAGGGCCACAGACTCAGAAAACCTAATATCTGAAGATGTGATCCTCAAAATGTGAAGAATATTCCAGAAGAATCGATAGATCACGTTTGTGTGAAGGGAGGCCTGCATATGGTACCAGTGTGGATAGCAGAATTGATGAGCACAGTGGCCCATAAATGACCAGCTGCCTGCATGTACAGACGAGGGGTGATGGTGAGCACATTTTGCCAAGTTGGCAGATGGCAATATAATGGTCATAAGACACCACCTCAACGTATGTTCACCTCAACAAATATACAGCAAATCTGACCAGCACATGCTGGGAGAAAAATTAATTTGCTCTCTGCCAGAAAATTCACTGGCAGAATCAACTTGGGAACAGTAAATGAAATTCAGCAAAGATCTATGAGGCATAAATTTCTTATAAAGAAGAACATTGGAGAGTGTGGCTCAGAATTGGTTACAATGACAATAATTGTTAAAAGGTTTCTAGTAATTTCTCCCAGTTAAATCACTAGAAAAAATCTCCAGAGAACTTAAGATATCATGAATTGGTGAGGTTTTCCATGTCTGCTGATAGACTGCAGGTAAAGTATAAAATGATAAGATGATGATAGCTGCCAAATTAGTGAAATGATAAGTAATACAAATCAAAGTAAAGAGTTTAAGAAAATATGGCAAGTCATCTGCAAATTTATTAAACAATTTCTAATGACTTTTAAGTGGATACAGAGTAAATTTCGTATGATGACTCATGTAACTTTATTAAAAGAGAATTCTAAATAAAAAATTATAAAATTAAGTCAAATGTCCGTTCAGAAATATAGCATTCTAAATTATTTTCCTTATTATCTTATATGCAAAAGTATAATATATAAAATTAATAAATATTTTATTGGAAAAATCTTGCATTAATTGTTCACTAAAACATATGGTAATATTTTAAATGTAAAAATAGGCATTGATTAGACACAAAAACAAGTAAATAATAAATAAATCATTGCAAATATATTTGTCTTGATCTCAACCTTATATTAATAATATCAAAAAGTGAAATAATTAGCAACTAAAGATAAAAATTTAAACTTAAAAACATGAAATTTTATGTTGTATGTATACATGTATATATGTGTATATAAGTATATATATGCAAAAAACACATACAAAGATATGTGCCTAGATATAGCAGACCTTGTGAGAAAATTAAAATTTCACTGAAAGCAAACCACTATTATAATAATTTTGTAGATATATTCAGTAGTTTAAATCAGGAAGCAATTTTATAGACATGAAAGGAGGAGGAGAAGGAAGAGATAGAAAAAGATACAAAAACACACACAATAGTAAATTATTTCTGAATTTGACTGCATTACAATGAAAAATTTCTTTCTCTAGAACCAAAAAAAGGCATTGAAATTGATACCTTAAAGTACTTAAATTAACCTTTGAAAACTAGAAAGCAATTCTGAAATGGAGTAAATACACATCTTAGTTTAAACATAGAAATATATTTTTCACATTTGGTATTGACTGAAAATAAAATATATAATGACATGGTACTGCACAAAATCAGTAGGATGGAAAAAATATATCTGGATGCATCAATTGCTAGTGATGTGGATGTATTGCTTGTTTATGTGGATAAGTTGATACAACTGCTTTGGAAAACCATTTGTTATTTTATTAGCTAAGACTTGTTTAGCTTGCAGTAAGGAATAAACTTTTAGTCAGTGCTGAGAGTCACAGTGATTACTTTCCACTTATGACACATGTCCATTTTGCATTTCCTATAGCTTTGCTATGTGTGATCCACATTCAAAAAGCAGGCTATTGGAGAACCATATATATGGGATATTAGTGATTGTCTTAGTGGATTTAAAAGATCTTATAAAGAAGTACATATTTAGCTCTTAAATCCACACACATTACTTTTGCTCACATTTTATTAGTCAAAGAAAGAAGGCTAAGTGAATCAGTGTGCTCTTAATGAATGGTGACTTTATTTATATGTCTTAAAAGGGTACTACAGAGAGGCCCACCACAGAAGGGGCATGGGATACCTTGAATCATGGTACAAACAAGAATTTATGTATTAAACTGTTGATACACATGCTTGTCCCTGCATTGGCAGCCAGGATTATAATTACCTGTAAGATGGAAGAAGAAAAGGTTATGAAAAGAAAAACACAGTAAACCTCTATTATCCTGGATTATTTACATAACATTGAAATGATTTTTATAATTGCTCATTGAAATCTAAATATGATTTGGAAAATAATTTTATTTCTTCCTTTCAAATTAACAGTTTAAAGCCAGAATACCATGTTGAATATTGATTAAATTTTGAATGCTAAAGCTTTTTTAAAAAACTGATTGAACATCTATTAATATTTATCCACTTCCTTGAGTTTGCTCATTTTAGTATCCTATGCTGCTCAAGCAAATACTTATGAAATGCGTTGGCTTAAACAATGTGAATTTATTAGCTTATTGTTTTAAGGCTAAAAGAACTTCCAAATCAAGGCATTTTCAAGGGTGATGCTTCTTCCCCAAAGACTGTGGTGTTTGGCTGGTTGCTGTTGATCCTTGGGCCATAGTTTGCCACATGGCAGTGTCTCCTGGTCTCTCCATTCTGTTTTGGATTTTGTTGATGTTTGGTTTATGGCAGCTACATTTATGACTTTATTTCCCTGCTTTATTTCCCTCTCTGAATATCATTCTGCTTATAAAGGACTCCAGTATTAGGATTAAGACCGATTCTGATTGTAGCAGGTTACATCTTGAAGTAACCACATCAAAAGTTCCAACTTACAATGGGTTCACAGATACATGAATGGATTAATTTTAAGAACATGTTTTTTCTGGGTTGCACACATTTCCAAGCCAACATAATACTGCCTAAAACTTGAATTACATTTTGTCATATTTACTGAAAATAGCAATTCTTACTTCATCAATATTCCTTCCCTGGAAAGTGCAACTCTCCTGAAGTTAAAAAGAAATAATTCATAAAAACTATTATTTTAATTCACCTCTTCAATTGATATCCAGTTTTCTAAGGCTCTAGTATACAATGCTACAGATTAAAGATCACAGCTTCAGATGTCATCATCCATTAGAAATACAATATATTACAGAGATAGTAGGGGGTAGTTTCATTAATATTTACTTTTCAGTTAATGATACTTGGACAGTGGATATTCATATAGCATAAAAAATAAATTTCACTCCTCCTTATAAGTACAAACAAATGATATACATTATAGGTCACTATAAGTCAAAACTGTATCAGATTTAGAGACTATTAATGAATAATGTCTCCATGATTTCAGGCTATTTGTCTTGTGTTTCTTGTATTATTCATACAAGAAACAATGCAAAACACAATGCAAAAATATTTATTATTTATTGGAAGACTTTTTATAATTTCTTTTCCTCAAAATATGTAGAGATAATCATGGATTATATAAGAAATCAGGAAAATGAATCTGTCACAAAAAATATAGACAGAAAGTTCAGAGAAAACAATTGCAGATTAACATTAAAGTACATTAAAACTTTCAAGCTTAGAACAATTCTATATATGTTTATACATGCATATTCATATACAAATACATACATATACATATATTTATACACATACAAATGCTAAATGCAATGAAAACATTTGAAATATCTGAATATATAAAATATGAACAAGGATGTTGAGAAAAGAGAAATCTCAAACCCTAATGATGAGTGCATCAATTGGTACAACCAGTTTAAATTGTAGTGTGGCATTGTATCCATTGCCTTAGGCTATGTTCTACTTGAGTGAACTCTCAATATTCAGTGGACAACTACCTATTCAGTATTCCTGTCCATTTTGTGTTGGACATGCCCTTTCCTGTAGAAACCAGGTTAATGGAGAATCATCCACCTAAATGTCAAATAGAAAACAGATTAAGGCAAATTATAATGCTCTCTTTAATCTGCACTATTCTTTTCTTTGTCACTTAGTGTGAAAAAGCCTGATATATGGTCTAGCTTTATATCCATGGGAAATTGGAGCACTATCATAATATAAGGAGAAGTACTAAAAGGTTAAGTGTAATTCAATCCACCTTCATCTTACTCTATTAAAATTAAAAGTTTGTATAACCAAAACACAATGGGCATACATTATGAGGAAGAGACAAAATTTTTCTATTTTTGACCACTTAGACAAGGGGTCTTAAATTCCAACTCCTTGATGGTTATTAATGTTTTAATATTCCCCTCTGCCTGAGCCATCACTTACAATTTCCTTGTGTCTGTGATAACCTTTGCTGAAACCTGGACCTTTTGAAATATGTGTGCTATCACTTGAATTCATACCCTGGGGCATCTGTTATTTAAGATTCCAGTTAATATTCTGTGTTGCAGTTGCAGTTTTTATAGCCCCCTTTTGAATGAGGGATGCAGCTTTAACACAAATATCAGTGCTGTATCATTGTTGTGTCCTTAATTCTGCAAATGTGTTTCAATTTTAAACACCTTATATTATGCAGACATTGTAGAAAGGTGAATGCAAAGAGGGAAATTTTAATTAAGTTTTCTTATTCAAAGCTTTCAATATTCCCTTCCATAATAGCAGTATTCTATAATTTAAAGTTCTCTCAAATGCATAGGCACTTATTATGACACTCACCCAGGGTCTTCTATAAAGGTTGTTATTCCTTGACATCACTCAATAATATCCAAAATATTATTCAAAACATTTTTAACAATGTGGAATATGTTTTCCACAAGAATGGGAATTACACAAATGTATTGAAAAATTAGAAGCAGATATATAGTTGGCGTATGAAACAACAAATTAAACCTGAAACATATGAAACAACAAAATGCATGCAGAGTACAAAATCCCAGACAGTTATTATGGGTAGATTCAAATTCAGAACATATATCACATATAAATTAAACTTCATTCAAATAATTTTTAGAGTTGTTTAATCAAGGAAAACCCTGCTTGGGAACTCAAAATATCTATGGAACATTCTGCATAGAGAATTGTTAATCTCTCTGTTCCATAGACTATAGATGATGGGGTTTTTGAACGGGGGCTCCATGGTGTAGAACATGGCCATGAGAAGGTTTTTAAGAGAAGCTTTGTTTGAAACTGGACCAAAGACAAAATAAACCCCAGAAATTAAAAAGTGAGAACTGCCAACTGTGGGGGGTACAGGTGGCTAAGGCTTTGTTATGGGCTTCCAGAGAATGCATCCTAAGCACCATTGAAAATATATCAATATATGCTTTAATCATAAAAGCAGAACATACTAATGCAATACAAGCACTTAGAGCTAAGGCCATCGAGTCAGAAAACTGAACATCTGGAGATGAGATCCTCAAATTTTGTCGCTGTCATAGAAATATTGATGGATTGCATTGGACTCTGTGAATGGGAGCTTGTTTACTGTGTGGACACCAGCAAACAGCAACCCACTTGCTCATGAGACACCAGCTGCCTATATGCCCAGATGTGGGGTCATGGTGAGCCCATAGTGCAGAGGGTGGCAAATGGCAACATAGTGATCATAGGGCATCACCACCAGGAAGGTAATTCTGTGCATACAAGGAAGACTACCAGGAAAATGTAGGTGGCACATGCTGGAAGAAAAATCAAATTGGTGCCTATTAGAGAATTCACAAACATTTTGGGAACAGTAAATGAATTGCAGCAAAGGTCTATGAGGGATAAGTTGCCTATAAAAAAATACATTGGATGATGCAAATGTGGATCACCTACCATGACAATAACAGTTAGAAGATTCCCAGTCAGGGCTCTGAGACACATCATTAGGAGCATCAGAACTTGCAGGACTTGGAGCTCTCGGGAGGTTGAGATATCCATGAGGAGGAATTTTGAGAATATAGTGAGATTGTCCATGTTCACTAATATGTTTCCATCTCCCTATAGTCAAAGTCTAAAACGATAAGAAAATACAAAAAACTCAGTGCAGATAATCCATATTACTCCCAAATAAAATGTCACCCTTGGTATGAATATATGGTTTCTCATGAAGATTTCAGCTTAGAGAAATGGACACGAGTATTTAGAAACCAATGAATTCACACATTTCCCTTTTCACTTTCTTTCTTTAACTCTTCTATGTTAATGTCAAGATTCATAGGATGAGACAATCCACACATTGAGTGATCTAAAATGAGACTCATAAACCTTTCAGTTATTGAGTCATTTACACTATTTCGGTAAAATATCTTTTCAAAGTCGGCCTGAACATATTCAAGGATTATTTTCTCATTTCCTTCCTTGGTAAATGGTCATGTCAGATATGCTCTATAGCAGATCCTCTGCATCAGCCCATTTGTTTAAACACTGTACTGTGATTGTCTTCATGTACCAGGTGACTTGGATATTTGCTTACATCTCCCAATCTTAGGCCAGCTGAATAAAAATCGGTTTCTGTAACATAGCTAAGGAATGCTTCTGAGAGTCTTCTCAGAATAGTTTTCATGATGGTGACTATATGGATGAGGTGTCACCACTCCTTCATTTCAGTTGTTCTATAACACATGAGTGTGAGCCCTTTCTCTCCTCCTAAACAGCAACATCAATTAAAGATTTGATTCTCTTAAAATCTAATTGATTCCAGGTTCCTGTTGCAGTATTCACCACAGTTCCCTTCCTTTCTTTATAATTTACCTATAATCTGCACACAGTATCTAAGAAATCTAAGAAAATAATCCCACTTGAAATCTCTCCTCCACAAAGGAAGATTCCTTTTCATCAGTCATGAATTCCAATATTTGATGAAGACCCATATTTCTGTCCAAGCATCTTGCCTACATGTTTTCTATATTTTACTGAAATATTTTCCCTCAAAATAACAATTGTAGCCACAACCATTTTACTTTTTAAATATACCACAGCATAAATAAATACTATTTCAAGCTTAATTATCCTTTCAAATCTATAACTAATTACCTTGAAAAGCCTCATTTCAGAACGATTATTTTTATATGTGGAAAAAAGAGAAAAGAGGGGCAGTAAGAATAAAAATGTTAGAAACTGTGTATTTATTTATAATTTATATATATATATAATCCATTTGTAATTATTAAATCATATACAATGGTTAGGAGCTTATGTAGATAACAATAATTATTTTTACTTTCATTAATTATGTTATTAATTTCTAGCATTTGCAATATATTTTGGCAAATTGTTTTTCTATAATAATCTTTTCATTATGAGTATTTCTATCATCCTCAATATATGAAGATGAAGAGAATGTCTTTTAAGCAGAGAATTTATTACATATTAAAATAACACTCAGTGTTTACATTGATAATATTTATCTAAAGTGTTATTTATTAAACATAACCAATGTTCCAGTTCATTTTTAAATTCCCTTTATCAAAACTGTGCATTGATATTTATGCTTAGAAGTTCTGTTCCTATCCTACATGTCCTTAGATTGCATTTTTCTACTTGTTCTGTAATATTCCCAAGTATCCCTATGCTACATTTATCATATATCTTTTAGTTTAGAGTGCATCATGATGGTTATATGCATAGCCTTGGGCATAAGAGAGAGAGAGAGTTGACGGTTTATCTCTGCTCCTTATTATATAAAGGAAATGTAGAAATAACTTTCTTCACAATTTTAAGTATTGGAAATACTTAAACACTTATCCCTCATCAATTGGTAAACACATGAAATAAATATATATAATAAAAATATATAGAGAGAGTATCTTGTTCCTAACATCTTACAAATAAATATTAGAAGTTGTTCATGAATAAAAACCTCTTTGGATATCTCAACCTGATATATGTAGGACTTTTTTGGAATATGAGGTTTGATTTCCATTAAATGCTATGGTAACTCTTTTGTACCTCAGAATTTCTTGGCTAAACATTACATTCTAGTTCAAATAATACTAAATTCATAGTGGTTGTTGTAGTTCAATATCTTAGAATTTTATGTATCATTTTACTTTCAGAATTTGTAAAATATCAGGTACCGTTTTTTCAAACTAATCACCTATAAAAACAGAATAGAAATATTCAAACTCTCTATGAGCAGCAACTCATACATGGAAAAAAATAATTAATTATGTTATTGGCCTTGAGATGCATCACAGTGAATTTTTCATTAGCCACTTTAAAGAAATACATGAGTTAAAACATACAAATACACCTGAGAAACAAGGAAACAAGTCTATCTTCAATAACATGAATAATACTTATGCTCAGGTATATAGACTGCAAAAATTGTGAATCTTCCTCATTCTTCCTGGACTAAAATTCAAGGAGTGACTTCTCAGGGAAACTCATGTTTCCCTTTTGTGCTCATAGGAACAATTGTGCTTCTAGATTCTTTATAAACATGAGTATTCTTTATGAAGGACACTTTTGTGTCATAACTCTCAGGAGCCCTGGGGAGCTAGTGAATTCAACCTGCAGAAAGACAAGTTTTCTTAGCCTCTTATTGTTAAGGATTCTTTGCTATCCTCTTGAAATTTGATAAATTTGTTATAGTACTTATGACAAGTTAGCAAAGAATATCTTTTTTACAAAAGAGAAGTAATCAAAAAAGTTTCATATTCACTGCTGATTCAACACATTTAAAATTTTATGTTTATAAATATAATTATTTACATTACAATATATCAATAAAACATGAAACCCCAATAAAATTATATTTTATAAGGGTTTGAATTAACATTGTAAGGGGAAAGCAAATAATATACTATTTAAAATTATCAACACCACACAAAATAGGCAAATATTGATGAGTAGTTATTAAATTAAAGGAAATGGCATATATTTTAGAATGGATTTTACTATGAAAGCAAGTAAAAGAGGTTGAATCACAGAGTGAGACTATTAGCATAAATGCTTTGAGGAGATCCTCACACATGAGATTTGACAATAATGTTAGGTGCCCTCAGATTGTGGGTTACTTCCCCCACAGGCATGTAAAAGGAAAGTTGCCCATTTGTCATTTTTTTGAAAATGCTTATTAATAGTTGCCAATCAGGAGAATTTCAGAATTGGGAGAGGCTAAGGGGCTCTAAAGAAACTTGTGGAATTGAAGGCTGAAAAATTGAAGTCTCCACATACCACCACAGGAAATCAACATAATTATGAATGAACATTTGTAGGGAACATTTGGTGATAAGAAAAGTTAAATTGATGAAAGCAGAAATCCCTCTTTACTTAGGACAGGAAATGTTTGACTTCACCAGCACTGGGAATGCTCAGCAAGTGTTTCACAAAGCCTCAGCAGATCTTTACCTACTTTCATAATAACTCTATGATATCAGTCTTTCTATACGTATTTTAGACAAAAAAGCAAAACTCTGGAGGATTTCTCCATTTGAAAGAGGCTACAATAATTCCCTGCTATTACAAGAATAATATAGGGTGGATCAAGGTCCATAGGGACGTGGACAGATTTGATACTTGGAGAGGAGTTTGAAGAAGCATGATGTTCAGGCATCTAATGGAGCCAGATCTTTGTAGTTACAGAAATATAACCCTCAAAAGAGGATAACATTAGGCAAAATACATAAAAACTTACACCATCTAAAGCTATTTAAAATACTGCAGAGCACAATTTAATAGAATTTATATAATTCATCTTTTCTTATGTTTTTTGATTCCAGGGCCCTTTTATATTCTAAAGAACTATTGAAAATCCTTAATAACTTGTATCCATGGAAAATTAACATATTAAGAATTAAAAGTGACATATGTTTAAATATTTATGTAATTATTGCAATAAAAATTTGTTGTTTTAATAATAAGATCTTAATGTTTCATAACAAATCAGTTCCCTGTTAAGTGTCCTTTCCTAACATATTTCAAAAAATATATTATTTCCCCAAACCAAAATAAAATGAGATAAGAGAAATAAATTATTTTGAAAATCTCTTTAATCCCTGCTTACTGGGAGATAGCTGAATTCTCCTATATGCTCTTTCATTCATTCAAATCCAATATATTGGTTTGCCTGAAGAATGTGAAGAAAATATTGCCTTCCACAGATATATGGTTAGAAAAAAAGGAGTATTTGACAAGTGCTTTAAGATAATCATATATATTTTCCTTTAATAATAATTTTTTACACCAAGTATTAACAAGTGGCAATTTCTTAAAGAAGATTTGAAACTGAAACCATATTAATAAACTTCATATTCTACCAGAGTTAAATCCATTATATTTTTAGGTATTTCGGTGGGATTTACCTATGCATGATTCTCTAATACCAAAGTAGTGTTAATCTGAAAAATATTAGCTCAGAGAGTGATGCAGACCTTACAGATATGACCAATTTCATTTTACAATACCAAAATAAATCATTTATTAAACTCACCAGTAATCCTTGCAGACATGTTTTGAAGTATTGGGAAGTTCTCAAGCTCATGTGTAGGATACAAGATTTTCTAAAATCTATTTTTCACATGAAACTCAAATTTTATTATCAGCAACTAATTATGGTATTTTTAAAAATTAGAGCATTTGTTCATTTACAGTAAATTAATGCAGAAAGAAGAGAGTTCCCATATACCTTCACATGAAGTATTCCCTCTTATGGACATTTTGCATGTGTGTATTATTTAAAGCTTCTGTTTCTTTACTGATTTTCTGTCTAGATGTTCCATCCATTATTGAAAGTGGTATATTGAAATCTACTATTACTTAGTACCACCTATTTATCCTTTTCATCTGACAATATTTGTTTTTATGTACTTTGGGGAGGTTAGGTGCATATGTATTTATAATTAAGTCTCCTGGAAATCACCACATTATAAATATATAGTATTCTTACTGTCCTCTCTTCTATTTTAAAAATTAGGGCAGTGTAATTTACAGAAAAATCAATCAGAAATAAAAGTGTTCTGATATAACCCCCCCAAACACAAAAAGGCACTTTTCCCATTATTAAATGTTTGCATTAATTTCATGTCTTTGTAAAATTGAAAAATATTATTATAATTATAATTTTAACTATAGTCCAAATACACAAACACTTCCTGTATCTCTGTCACCCACCTTTTCATTATACATGCTACTTATTAGGTCTTTAGATATTGTATATCAAAAGTTATAGATTTATCATTACTTTTTATGTGCTTACATTTCCTAACTTGTAGAAAATAAGTGGATTCACAAGTGAAAAATACAATAAAATATGTATAAATATATATTTATTAGAGAATTCTGAGTTTACAAATCAATCATGCATAAAATACAGGATTCCTGTGCAACTTCCCATTACCAACACTTTGCATTGGTGTGGAGCATTTGCCAAAAATTATGCTAGCACTTTTTAAAAATAATTGTACTGTGGTATAACAATAGTTACCTTTGTTACAAATGATGAAAGGGTTTTAAAATAGTTCTATTATCCATTATTTACATTATTTTTTCCCAATACACCACCTTATTATTACCACCTAGTATTAGTATGGCATCTTTGTTATAATTCATGAAAAAACATTCTTGTCTTGTACTATTAACTGTAGACCATCATCTACAATAGGGTTCACTGTATTGTACAGTCCTATGTTTTATCGTTAAAATTTTATTCTAGTAATATATACATCTTAAAGTTTCTTATTTAAACCACATTCAAATATACAGTTCAGTGCTGCTGATTACACTAATGTGCTACCATTATCGACATTAATTTTCAAACTTTTACCATGAGCTTAACTAAGAATTCTGTAAAGGGTAAACACCCACTACCCATTCTATAACCCCTATCTATCTCCTGGTAACCTATATTCTAAATCCTAACTTCAGCTTCAAAGTAAAACAGTCTTATATATGAAATTTTACCCATAATCATATATCATGTAATATATTTACATTTCATATTATATATTACTTAATAATAGAGCAATCATACAGTATTTGTCCTTTTGTGTCTTGGCTTGCTTCACTCAACATGTCCTACAGGTTCATCCATGATGTCATATGTTTCATGAGTTCATTTCTTCTTACTTCTGAATAATATTGCATTGTGTTTATACTGCACAATTTGTTTATCTATTCATCAGTTGATGGGCACCTGGGTTTTTTTACAACTTTTGGATTTTGTGGAAACACTGCTATGAACATCGGTGTGCAGATGTCTGTTCATGTCACTGCTTTCAGTTGTTCTGGGTATATACATAGCAGTGGTATTGCTGGGACCCTTTGCAAGTCTATATTCAAATTCCTTAGGAACTGCCAAACAGTCCTCCACAGTGGCTGTATCATTCTACATTCCCACCACCAGTGAATAAGCATTCCTGTCTCTCCACATACCCTCCAACATTTACCATTTTGTGACTTTTTATATCATCCAGTCTAATAGGTATGAAATGGTATATCAATGTAGTTTTGATTTGCATTTCCCTAATTGCAAGTGATGTTGAACATTTTTTCATGTGTTGCTTTGCCATTTGTATTATTTTGGACAGTTGTCTTTTGTCCATTTTTTAATCTGATAGTTTGCCTTTTTATTGTTGAGTTGTATGATCTCCTCATATATCATAAATATTAAAATCTTATTATCAGGAAAATTGCCAAATATTTTCTTCCCCTGACTCAGCTGCCTTTTCATTCTTTTAATAAATTTCTTTGATGTGCAAAGGTTTTGAAATTGGAGGAGGTCCCATTTATCTGTTATTTCTTTTGTTGTTCGTGCTTTGGGTGTAAGTTTTAAGAAACTACTGCCTACCACAAGATCTTGAAGATGTTTTCTGACATTTTATTCTAGGGGTTTTATAGTTGTTGTTTTTATATTTAGGTCCTTGATCTATTTTGAATTAATTTTTGTATAACGTGTGAGATGGTGTGTTCTTTCTTTCTTTTGGATATGGTTATCCAGTTCTCCAGCACCATTTGTTGAATTGACTATTCTGACACAGCTGGCTGAGCTTAATAGCCTTGTCAAAAATCACTTGACTGTAAATGTGAGGGTCCAATTCTGAGGTTTCAATTCTGTTCCATTGGTCAATCTGTTTGTCCTTATGCCAGTACCATGCTGTTTGTTTTTTTACCAGTGTAGTTAAGTAATATGCTTTAATGTCAGGAATTGAGAGTTCTCCAACTTTGTTCTTTTTAAAGATATTTTTGGCTATTCAGGGCCCTTTACCCTTCCAAAATTTTTTGATTATTGGTTTTTTGATTTCTGCAAAAAAAGGTTGTTGGGATTTTTATTGGGATTATATTGAATCTGTAAATTAGTTTGGGTATAATTGACATCTTTAAGATATTTAGTCTTCCAATCCCTGAACACAGCATATCCTTCCATTTATTTAAATCTTCTTCAGTTTCTATTAGCAATGTTTTGTAGGTTTCTGAATATAAGTCCTTTATGCCCTCAATTAAATTTATTCCTAAATATTTGATTCTTTAACTAGCTATTAAAAATGGAATTTTTTTGTAGATTGCACATCAATAATGTATAGAAATGCTATTGATTTTTGCATATTAATCTTCTATCTTGCCACTTTGTTGAACTTGTCTATTAATTCTAGTAGCTTTGTTGTGCATTTTTTCAGGATCCTCTAGATATAGGACCAAGTCATCAGGGAATAGGGAAACATTTACTTCTTACTTTTCTATTTGGGTGCCTTTTATTTCTTTGTCTAGCCTTATTGCTTTAGTAGATCTTCTAGCACCATAATGAATAATAATGATGACAGTGGGCACCCTTTTCTTTTTCCTGATCTCATCAGGAAAGCTTTCCGTCTTTAAATATTAAATGTAGGTTTTTCATATATGCACTTTACCATATTGAGAAAACTTCCTTCTATTCCTGTATTTGGAGTGTTTTTTATTCAAGAAAGATGCTGTATTTTATCCAATGTCTTTTCTACAACAATTGAGAGGATCATGTGATTTTTATTCTTCAATTTATCAATGTGGCTTTTAACACTAATTGATTTTCTTGTGTTGATCAATCCTTTCATATCTGGAATAAAGTCCACTTGGTTGTGGTGTATAATTCTTTTAATGTGTTTTTGGAATCTGTTTGAAAGTATTTTGTTGAGGATTTCTGCATCTATATTGATTTGTGGTACTGGTCTGTAATTCCTATTTGTGGTTTTGATGTGCATTTCTCTAATAGCTAGTGACATTGAGCATCATTTCCCGTGCTTTAAAGCCATTTCTATATCTTCTCTGGAAAAATGTCTGTTCTTTTGACCTTTTTTATTTGTGTTGTTTGTATTTTTATTGTTGAGTTCTAGGATTTCTTTATATATTCTGGAGGTTAAACCCTTATTACATATGTGGTTTCCAAATATCTTCTCCTATTGAGTAGGT
Source organism: Cabassous unicinctus (assembly GCA_029593785.1). Taxonomy (NCBI): domain Eukaryota; kingdom Metazoa; phylum Chordata; class Mammalia; order Cingulata; family Chlamyphoridae; genus Cabassous; species Cabassous unicinctus. The sequence goes on along the minus strand of JAQZBX010000558.1, from coordinate 24,086 downwards.
CTTCCTTGACAAATTATTTTGATTCAAAAATGTTTTTTTTAACACTGAGGAGGTGCCATTTGACTATTTTCTTTTTGTTGCTGGTGTTTGAATATAAAGTCTGAGACACCACTGCCTACCACAAGATATTGATGCTGCTTCTCTACATATTATTCTAGAAGTTTTATAGTCCTGGTTCTTATATTTAGCCTTTGAAATATTTTGCATTAGTTTTTGGATATGGTGTGAGAGGGGTCCTCTATCATTCTTTTACATATGGATACTCAAGTTTTCCAGCAAAATTTGGTGAAAAGACTATTTTTCTCAGTTTACTATACTTGGAGTCTAAGTCAAATATCAATTGGCCATAGATGTTAGGGTCTATTTCTGAACTATTAAATGGATTCTGTTGTTCAGTATATCTCTCCTTATACCAATACCTTGCTGTTTAGGGCCTGTAGCTTTGAAATATGCTTTAAAGTTAGGAAGTGTGAGTCCTCCAACTTCATTCTTCTTTCTCAAGATGTTTTTGGGTATTTGGAGGCCCCCCTACCCTTCCACATGAATTTTATAACTGCCTTTTACATTTCTGCAAATTGGGCTGTTAGAATTTTGCTCTTATCTGCCAGATAGAGATTCTGGGGAGCACAAATAAAGGGGACATAACAGCACCTATGAGCCTACCGTTTCTCTTTCTCTTCTGATTCCCACTATGCAGACCACAGATTTCAAGTGGACTCAGCCAATGACATCCAATCCTAGTTCTAATAAAAACCCCTCCTTCCTTTGTTTGCTATATGCTAGCAAAAGAACCAAGATTCCTGGTCATTTCCATTATATTACTCTACTGCTTCCCTGAAAGAGTTTTCAATCAGCTACAGATCAGAGCCTTGTCTTCAAAAAAAAAAAATTTTTTTTAAATGAGAAGTAAGTTTACTATATAAACCTTGATCCTTCTGCCAATTTCACAACCATTGTGAAAGTGAAAGCTCAAGAAAGGGTCAAATACTAGCCCACAGGATTCTTTAAACATCTTCAAATAGAATTCATAGTCTCTACCCCCTCCAACTTAAAGCTTACATCCAATTAAAATTAAACATTTTGTGGTATGTTTATGAAAATCAAAATCAAACATTAAGGATCTTCACTGGAAGGTATGGAAGTCATCAGGGACCCTTAGCAGATTCCAGTCTGCAAATGGATGCAGTGGCTAGAACATACCCAGATCTCTAAAGGCAGTAGCTGCTGCTGTCAACTTAGTAGAGGTGTCAGCTGATTTGGCCCAAGGGCCCAATTTGTCGTTAAAAGAGCCACACCCTGCCAATTTCTAATCTCAGGAAAAATTTAACATGTGTCAACTCAAAGGTTGACCTTTTATGAAATCCTGTTTTTCTCTCCTTCAAAAATCTAAATCCTCCACAGTAATACTCTAAATCCAGCACTGTATTGCTTCCACCTGAAGAAGGTTTTCCTCAAGATTGTGAGATTGTAGTTTCTCTGTTATAATCGCTAGGTTTAGACTTAGCAAAAAAAAAAAAAATCCTTGATTAACCTAGAATTTATCTTATTTGTTGATGTGCATTATCTTAAAAACAGAAACAGATAAATATCAGGCAATCTATGAGGTAACCATTATAGTAGAAGCAATAAAATGTCATCAAGCTCCTGGCCTCACCATAACCTAGAAAACAGAGGTAAAACATGTAAGTAGATGTGGCCATATAACTAAAGTAAAATATTTTAATATTCATACATACAGTAGATATGAATTTGGAGTGATTCATGATGTTGAAATTTTATGTAAATAATGGAGCTTTCTGAAGTCATTAGGCACCAAATAAAAAATGGTAAGTATCTGAACTTATAGAAGCATTGTAATCACTTAAAATGCTTTTTAAAAAAAGAAAAATTGCTGTGGTAAATGCTGTCTCACACTAATAGATTTGATCAAGAATATAAGAAAAACAAACTACCAACTCATCAAACTGTAGGGACATCAAGATTTTTTCATGTATCTCATAAGCTCACTCCAAATGAATTAACTAGCAGTCACCAAAATGCTTCTGACTTTGAAAAGGAGAAATAGTGTCAAAAGATTATAAAATAAACTTTGGGAGTAGACTTTGGGAAGAAATAAACGGTGTCCTTGTTGCCCCAGAGTCTGTAAAAGAAACTACACGTGAGCACTCTATGAAATTACCCATTATGGAATATAAAAGAAGTGAAAAAGGTGACAACATCATACTGGCAGGCAGTCTTTGATAAGGCAGTTCAAAAAAAACATAATCAAAATTATACATGCCAGCCGTATAATCCAGGAAAAATCATTAATGTATGTATCACTGAATGCTTTGCCTCTTCCCTTCTGGACCATTTGAACATTGTCAGATGGACTTTACCAACGTGAACTTTCAATAGGTTATTGTTATATAGTCTCTTCATTTACATGGTCTCTGAATGGGTTGATGCATTTCCTTGTCATAAAAGAATGCTACAAATGTAGGAGAAAAGCTACTAGGAAATGTTTTTCCAATATGGGGAGTACCCTTTGAATTCTCAAGCAACCTTGGAACTCAATTCACTTGAAAGATTATAAAAAAGGGTGTTGAGTGATTCCCATCAGCAACACCTCCATTACCCATGCCATCTTCATTCTCTGGTCAGGTGGAATAAATCCTTGAGGTATTTAAATTAAAGTTAACTAAGTTATGTGACTGACTCACTTGGTCTGTCTTAGCCAAAAATAATCCTCTTGGTGTCATGGCCCTGAGATCTACACAATCAAATATCCTTTGTCCCAAAATGAGATTATTATAGGGTAGAGCACATATTTGGGACAGTTCACTAGAAGCGATTCAATGTTAGTGAAGAGAGATTTTTTTAGTACTCTAAGAAATTAATGGAATATTTCAGGGATATTTTCAACAGGTTACAGAAGCTTTTATCAACCCCCATCACCTAAAGACAACTTGCCAGCACCCACAACCTGATGACTTCATATTCTAGAAAAGACACGAGAGAAAAACCAATGTTTATCCTAGTTTGAAAGAGCCTTATTAGGTTTGATAACTTCACATATAGCTGTCTTATTAGAAGGAATTGTGACTTGAGTACATTACTCCCAGCTAAAATTGGTACCATTTCCAAGGTGGTTTTATGAAATGGTATATGACCCACAATTAAAATTTACCAAAACAACCCAGAAGCCATTGATGCCATTTGATGTGGACAGCTTCCACTCAAAAGCATGGAACAAGTATCTATTGCCCCAAGTGTTTTTGACATTATGTGGAAGTTCTCTGGGTGATGAGGTGCATGAAATGACAGGTTTGTAAAATCAAAGTCCTGGAGGGGGAGCTCAGAGAATGAGGGTGGTAGAGGGGCCTTGCCTTATCTAATCTGGGCTCCTACAAGGGTCATGGGATGGGCTGGGATGAGCATATGGTTGGCTCTTGACTTTAACCTGACCCAGTAAGGAAGGATAGGGCTTTCCCATGTATATTGGCAGTTGGTAGTTTCAAACTTTAGGGTGCAAAAAGCAGATGTAGCAAGGGTCATTTGGAGAAGGTGCAAGCAGTTCTTATCATCCAAGCAATATGAAGATAAATGCCTTGCTAATAAATTAGGCAGCAGGAGAAAACAGAAGTGGCAAGGAGACAATTGAGATGTAGCAGGGGCTGATCATAGAAGCTGAGGTTGGCTGATATAATCCATACTTATGGAGGTGCATGCAATGCTAGCTGTGGGTATGTCCAGGGAAGGGATAACTGTGGTGGTTGCTCAAAAGGGGAACTTATAACTAAGCCAGACAAGATGATGAGGCACCAGATATAATTTATTTTATGCCATTACACCAAAATTCCCTTGTTTCATTGACACACTTGTGCATTTATCTGTTTATACAATTATGTTCTTACTCTTTTGTTATCCTCTTCAAAAACCTATTTTTCCATCCTTTCTCTAGTCTTCAATATAAAACCCTGAGTTAAAATAACATTACCATTAAGTACTGCTATTACTCTAATCTTAGATCATCCCATAACTCCAGTCATTAAAGTGTTTCTAGCATTATAAAACCAACTGATTTCTTTGTTTGCCAATATTTGTATGACAAAAATGGACCTGAAATAATTTTCTATTCAGTAGAAATTTATCAATGGGCCAACATGAGCAGTAAATTGGATTACAAATTGGATTACAAATTGTATGGCATCCTGTGAAAAAAATCATTCATCCCTTCTACAGATCAATATAGCAAATGTTTTTGGCATTAGGTGATTTTACTTGAAGATTTAGTCCAGCTTTTCACAACTTTTAACTTTGTGATTAAAACAGTTTTTCATTTGTGGAAAACGGAAAAAGTCAATACCAAAATTGGGATACATTCTAGACTGTTTATATAACCAGTCATTCTGGTTAAATTTAGGTGATGGAGATAGGGCTCTGATATTCAATGACACAAAAATTAGGAAATACGCTGATAATTATATGCTTATAGACATAAAGAAAACCATGAAAAATAGATATTGATTCAATGACAAAAATTCCACAGGCACATGGAAACTAATGTAATGTGATTTGATTAATATTCAGATCCCATTTGGAATGGAAATTCAGAATATTAATCAGAAATAATATACACGGATTGTTACTTAAAGAGAAATGTTTCCTATTTACTCAGACTTTCTCACTCTTTTGGAAAATGGCAATGTGTTGATGTTAATAAGATCACCTCAAAAATTAGAAAGAAAACAATAGGCTTTCAAGACTTTTTATCCATCAACTCTTATCCTAACTTTAGATCATAGGAATGCTTATTTCCTATAGGAAAAAAATATATATAAATATGTAAATCGTTTCTCCATTTTTGGTCAGGAAGATGTGGAATAAATTATCTTGCTCCATCTAAATGCAGCTTTAATAATATTGGTGAAATTGTTTCTTTTGATAGTTATACATTTTATATTTTATTTTTAAAGTTATGAATACATTGAATTAGTATAATAATACTTAATTTTATGAGATAAACTATGGAAAAAAAAACATTTGAATGAGTGGAAAGAATGATGCATACATAAACAGACATGTAATAAAGCAATAAAATCAAGGGCTCAGAGCAGTTAAAGCAATGTGTATATATTTCTTCACTGTATAATTCTTTCATCTTTTTCTAAATCTTGATATTTTCTCTGAGTGAAATGTTAATATGTACAAATTGAATTAAGTGGCAATTCCAACACAAATTTGTAAGAAAATCCTTTGTGATAAGCAATTAAATGAACACTGAATTTCACACGAGATGTTAAATTATTAAAAATAAGAATTCCACATAATAAAACTGATAGAAGGAAATCAGCTTTCTCTTTTGAAATATATAATATTTTGTAACATTTTTCTTATTACCTTAAAGGCAAAGAATAATTTTGAAAACCTTCAATTTTAAAGGCCAAAAAGAATATTGTTATAAACAAGTACAGTATATAATGTCACAAAAATGCTGTAAAGTACATTTTTTGAAAGACACATAGTCATCTGCTCAATTTCTGGTGTGAATGTGTTCAATGCTTATGCACAATGCAATTGGACAATAAGTATATTGCAGATAGGTGTATTAAAAATTGAGAAAATAGTGTTGATTCCTAAAGTTTGTTAGGAAAATAAGTAGTTTTAAATCTTAGAGATATATTTCCAAAGTAACCTTCAAAAATTCTCCATGCACTATTTTATAATAAATATAGGGCAATATTTTAAATGTTGGTGAAATATCTATTGAATAAACAAACACAAATAACAGGTATAATAGGAATATTGCATTTGGAATATATATATTTCATGAACTCATAAGTATATACATTTTAATAGTTTTTATGTACATGATATGTGGTCTGTAGTAATGATTGACAGGTTTCAGAGTTCCACATTTTTTAATTTTTTATCTTTAGTATTATTGATTTTTAAAAAAATTACATATTTCTTTGGTTTAGAATAAAATTTAACTTCATTCTCATGTTGAGACCCAACATTCACAAATACATAAAACCAGTAAAGCAGTACTTTATACTTGAGATACATATATATATTGCATCTATCATCTGCTATCTATCCATCCATCAATCCATCCATCTATCACATACAGGAGTGTGTGTATGTGTGTGTGCACACAGGTATGTGCTTATAGATTTATAGTAATGGATAGATATTTTTCTGGCTGAAAATGTATAATAATGAATATTATAAGTATAATAGGCAAAACATCTGATAATATGCTTAAGATCTAGAATTCAAAATCAATTAGGGGGGCACATCTCACCCTGTAGCATGCCCACACCCTTGTCTAGGGTTGGTACTTTTTTTCTTTTCCCTTATTTCTCAATAAACTCTTTATTCCTTTGCCTTCATTTAAAAAAATCAAATATGCTTGAGATACTGAAAATCTTGGCAGAAATAGAAATGTCTACAAAGAGAGAATGGTTGAAGAGATAAATCTTCATAGGGCAACTCCTCATCCCTCCATGTGAGCATGAGACAGGTACACCAAATCCAATGAGCCCAAGATGTTACCCAAAAGAAAATGAAAGGAAAGGAAAAAAAGAAAATAATACTGAGTTGTTTAATGTTTGTTTCTTTGTTTCCATGCACATTTATCAACATTTCTTATTAGACATTTTCAATATTTTAAGATGCTGTCTCCAGTTTCACCCTCAAGTCAATTCTGCAAGTTCACCCTGGTTCCTTATAACCTTGCCCCAGATATTTACTTTTAAATACCAGAAATCATAGTAACACATAATAACAGCACATCACTCTTACATAAGGAAAGACTATTTAAGATCTCCGGGTTTATGAATACACTCATGCAAATAAAACCAAGCTACATGACTGCACATCACCATGAACCATGAACCAAGGAAATGAAGAATTAATTAAAAATATACTAGTTCAATAAACTCTGAGAATAATGTAAAGATTATATTTACATATACAAATGTATATGAATATGGATATGTGTGTGTGTGTGTGTGTGTGTGTGTGTGTATATATATATATATATATATATATATATATATATATGGAGGATGAATGAGGGACTGTGGGAAAAGAATAATGGGACAACAATAAATATTCCAGACATGTATCATGTTTGAATTTAATCAAAAGGAAGAGAAGAATTTGGTGTCTAGAAAACTTATAGAACCATTGACATTAAAAAGTAACTATTTGCTATGTTTTTCCTATGAACAATCCTATTATTAAGACCATGTATTAGTATTGTATATTTGTTATATTTCATTAGAGAACAATCTCATATTTGTACTGTTAACAACAAAGGTAATCCACCATGGGGCTCCCTAGGTTATATGGATCCATGCTTGTACAATCCATCCAAAAAATACACCAAATGTAAGGTATGGACTAAAATTACCTCTAATATTATGGCAATGCTCTTTCATCATTTGTAACAAATGTTCCACCTCAATGCAATTTTTTTGTGGTGGATGATGTATGGGAATCCTGTATGGTATGATGATTGTTCTGTAAACTCACAAATTCTGTAAAAAAAAAAAAAAATCAAAAGAAAAATGACAAAAAAATAAATTGCAACTCATATGCTAAAGGACTAATTTTCCTAATATATAAAGAACCGTACAAATCAATAAGAAGAATGTCAACAATCAATAAAAATTAGGAAAAGATCTGTAGATAGTTTTCAGAACATGAAATAAAGATAGCTATTATATATGAAAAAGTGCTTAATCTCACAGGTAAAAAAAGTGTGATTTAAAATAATTTTAATATTAATTTTCACATATCATGTTGGCAAAATATAAAACAAAATGATAATATGCTTTTCACAAATTCCAGTGTAATGGGAACTCATATATTGCAGGTAAAATTTTCTGTGGGGAAAATATAAGAAAGTTATAAATGCGTTTACTCTCTGGCCTAGTAATTGATTTTCTTTAGCATGTTAACCTATAGATACATTCCCACATGTGTAAAGTTATATAATCACATGACTTTACATCGCAGCATCATCTGTAATAGGAAATGTTAGGAACAAGCCAAATGTCCACCAGTAGGGATTGTTTATATTATTGTAAACTCTTCAATAGCATCTACGTATATGTGAAAAAAGGAAGAAAAAGCTCTCTATGACTTGTGGAATGTTCTCCATAGAATGTTCAATAAAATGTATAGAATAATCTCCAAGATATATTGTTAACTGACTAGAGTAAGGAAAAATATTTACCTTTTGGAAAATACAAAAAAATAAATTCATGACTGATTTTGGAGAACAAAAATCTTTAAGAAAAAGCAAAACAGAGAAAAGGAGGGAAAATATTACAAAATAAAAAATATATCTAAGGAGGAAGGGAATCTTCTATTTGAAACAAATAATTTTAAAATCCTACACAATTATCCATGTATTTAAGAGAAGATCTTACCCAAGAAAATATGAATCTGATTATAGAACCAAAATGTCAGATGTATGAATTAGTAGAAAATTTACCCTTCCCTAGCATATTACATGAATGAAACCACTGAGCGTTCCATATTAAAAAAATTTAAAAAAAGAAAAGAGATTAGCATGGTAGTAGAACATAAGGCATATAATATAAACATTACAAATTAGAAAGGAGTAGAGAGAGATGTGGGAGAGAGATTACTAAAAAAAAAAAAAAGTGAATTTGACTGAAGAAGATATCTGAAAGAAATTAGGTATCTCAAAGCTCTTTAACATTTAATTAAAATTTCCACAAAATATTAGTGACATGAAAAAATACAACATAATAAAATGACCTCATTTTATTATCACCAAAATGTACATTACCATAAATTAAAAGAGTAAATATAATAATCCATGATAGAGCTTAAATGAGAAATACTATGGGATCATATCCATGGATTGAGACTATATTTCGGTTACAATTAAATAGGCATCCATGATTGGAAATTTTAGCAGATATCAGAACTTCAGAATTTTCACTATGAGAAAATGTAGCAATCAAAAAGAATTTCTCCTAATTTAAACATCATTGATCTTAATATATACATGATAGAAGTAGCATTTGATAGGAAGTGAGACAAACAAGACCACATTAATGATCTTTATTAAGCAATATAGTTAGGTAAGAAAAAGAAAATAAAATGTATGAGAGTTTGAAAAAAAATTAAAGAAACAGCAAATAGCAGTAGATACAATTTTAAATTTTGAAGATAAAAATTATATGATTATAATGATGGAAATATTATTGGAATAGGGCTTGATAATGCAATTTTATGCAAAACTCAATAAAAATATCAAACATATATAAATTCCTAAGAAAAAATTAAAAACTAAATATTGAAGAAACAATTGAAAATTGCATGAAATTATACATGAGTATATGCTTGTGTATGTGTGTAGCTTACCTCATGCTGCCACATAAATTAAAAATACCTAATCAAAAATATGAATGAAGAAAATTAGAATCCATAAAATTCAATATGAAAATTTAGAAATCAAAAGGATGAAGATACAGAATAGTGCTAGACTTTTATCAACTGCTAGATATTGGAGAACAGTATACATACTCAAATATCTGGAGGAGACTACCATGGATAATAATTCTACATAAAATTGAAAATGAAATATAAACCAAGAGATTGCAAAAATGTCATATTAATGAAAACGAAAGTCTAGAAATGTAAACTCCAGTCTTCATATGAGTAATACTTGAATATAAAATTTTCAGTGATTTGTTTTCCTAGGGAACGTCTGTGAAGATGAAATAGGTAGATTAAATCATTTTTAAAAGCTGCATGTTGGAGTCTTCAGTTTTCCAAATATTAAACATATGAATAGTAGGCATAGGAGGAATATGATCACATATTAGATGTTTACTAGATTTATTACTTGTGGCCAAAATGAGCTCATGATATCAGTGTATTACTTCCACATCAAATGAGTAATAAATGCTGAGCCATGTAAGCCTGTTATGTCATTTTACCAGTTGAAGAATGAAGGCTAAAATAATTGGCTTTAGTTGCCTGATACAGAAATATTTCTAAGAGCAGATTCAAATATAAAAAAGCAAACATTTCTGATACAATGAAAGGTAAATAGTTTATGAATCAAAATGCTGGCTCAGCCTGTGGGAACTAGATCAATCCATCTTGGGAAGATATGTTTTTAAATTCTATTTTTGGGAAAAGTGCATCACAGAGAATGAACAATATCTGTTATATCTAATACCATCTATGGCTATATTACACCCTATTGATTATTTGTACTTCATCATGTAGAAAGCTGGAATGAATGAAGCATGACATGAATTTTTCCTTCCAGATCTCGGCACAGTTTTTACAGTCACCTTTTCAAGGACAGAAGAAATTCCTCTCAGGCTCCAACTTTAGCACAATTCTCTAACCCATATTCATCTTTCCTTCATTTTTCAGGAGTGTGTCAGTTTTATTCACATTATTACTTCAGCCAAGACACTTGTATAAGAGTGAGTGTAAAAAAATCATTTTAAACAGGTTTCTATATGCCCAAACAATTAATATTCTCTTAGAGAGAGAGTAACAGTATACAGTACTTTGAAGATCCCTCAAAGGTATAGGCAGCTATTATGGTATTGATACAAAGGCATGGTCCTCTCCATTTGATGTATACTTTGTTTTCTATGTCCTTATTGTGTTCTTAATTCTGCAGTTGTGCCTCAATTTTAATAGCTTTTTATTTGGTGCAGACATTATAAAAAGGTGAATACAAAGAGCAGGTTTAATTTAATTCTCTAATTCAAAACATACAATATTTTTCTCAAGTTGGCAGTATCTTGTAATGACGTTCTCTCAAATATGTAGCCACTTATTGTGGTATAAATCTAGTGTTCTCTGTATGATATCATTCTTTGCCATAGCTCAAAAATCATCCTAAATATTTTCCAAAATATTTCAACTATCTGGGTAGAATATTTTAGAAGAATTTGTGAATTAAACACTTGAGGTAACGAGTATGTCACTATGACAAAGAGATCTACAGATCACTAACACTTAAGTCAACACGTCAAAATACAAAAACAACAAAATAGCTATGACAGGAAGAGATTGAAACCTAAGAACACAATCATGTATAAACTTTTCAAAATTTGTATTCAAGAATTTGTAATCCAAAAATCCCTGCTACAGAACTTAAAACATCTTGTGAATATTATGCTTAGATCACTGTTGATCTCTCTGCACCACAGACTATTGATGATGGAGTTCATGAATGGGGATGCAGGAACATGGCTGTAGGAAAATTTTTAAGAGATGATTATTTACAATCTGAACTAAGAAAGCATTTGAGACAGATATTACAAACAAAATGAAATAAGACTTGTCAACTGTGGCGTACAGAGGGAAGAGGCTTGGTTACCAACTTTCATAGAACATATCTTAAGTACCACTGTATTGCTGCAAGTGTGGGTTGACTCAGCAAAGGTACTGTGATATAAGAAAGACAAGACTCAGAGTTCAAGAGAAAAGCTGGGGTCAGGGGGCTAGCAGAACATATTTACCATGCTAGCCTCGAAGCACAGACAGCCCAGTGCTTTTAAGAGCAGAGCTACATACAGAGAAACATGACTAGTGATTAATATCACCTGGGAGTTTATTACAGGCATATTTCACACCTGTTGTATCATATCCTTGAGTCTTGGCACCAGCAAGAGTTCAAACAGTGCTCTCAATGTTTTCCTTTTGAGCTAGTGTCTGGCATTCCAGACACTCTCTCTGTGTTCTCAAGCCAGCATTCCACGTCTCAAGGATTCTTCCTCACATGTCTCCCTTTTCTTTTTGTTCAATTAGTAGTGACCTATGTGCTCAAAATATTCAATTGCTTCTTTGTGCAGTTTATTTCTTTTTTGATGCACCTCTGCAGCCTGAAAAAAAAGAATATACATATTAAGATTATAATTATTCCTCCAGTACTTATTTGGAAATGGTGACTGTTCCACCAGTTCAATGGATTTAATGATTTTAATTTGTCATTAATTTCTTCCCAAAATTCCAGTCTGGGAATGGTTTCTAATCTATTTATACAATAAGATGATTTATTCCAATCACATTCAAACCCTCTTAATAGATTCAAATTATAGATGCTATCCCCTAATCCCACAACTGTGTTTTCTAAATCATTAAGGCTAGTATCCCAAGATTGGGGGAGAAATCTTCCCTAATAATTCCAGTTAAACAATTGTAAGGTGGTGACTTGATGGGCCTGGCTCTAAAATGCTGGTTTTTCTTTGGTTGTATGTAGTTTCACTTGTACCCACTTTAGACCGTGTTACACTTGTATTTTGAGGTCTCAAGGCTCCCACAGGGGCTTGATCCTTTACAATTCCATAGGCATCATTAAAAAGTGTAACTCCTTTCATTCCTTTACAAGTGCTCCATTTGCCTTGTACCTCCTACCATTCTGTGGGACAACTATGATTAATCATTAATTTAGGATTATAAGAGAAAGATGGAAAAGTTATCACATAAATGGAAATTTCATTTTTTTTTGTCCAGTCTGTTTTTAGTTCAACCCAAATATGTTTAATAATTCAAGGAGTAAGGGATTAAATATATCTATACCCAATATGTGTAATTATGATGTGGTATAACACTTACAGTAGTGGAAACCAAGGCCATTATGGCTAAGAACAAAGTAGTTTCATTCATAGGAGTATATGTATTATGTAAAATCTTTTTAGCTTCTTGTGTTAGCTTTTTAAGTTTTCCCCAGGTGAGGATAGAAGTTGCAGCAGTGCAAGCTGTAACAGTAGCAGTGCATTGAAGCATCAGCCTCTGCATTTCTTCTGTAGCCAGCATTCCACATCTCAAGGATTCTTCCCCACTCCACTGAAAACATATATATATATATATATATATATAACATAAACCTAAAGCCAGAACATACTAATAATGCAAACATAGCTAGGACCAAAGACTCAGAAAATTGAACATCTGAAGGTGTGGTCCTCAAAATTTTCTGACTACCATAGAAGAATTGATAGATCATATTTGACCCTGTGAATCCTGAACATGGTCCCATTCTAGATAACAAAATCAATGAGACCACCTGCCAGGGAAACATGAGCTACCTGTGAATACAGATTCAAAAGTACAAGAAATAAAAATTTAAAAACAATTTATTGGAAAAATCCATGTATTAATTTTTCAGTAAAAATATGACAATAATTTAAATGTAAAAATTGGCATTCATTAAATAGATATAAAAACAGTTAAATGATTATTTTATTTCAAATATATTTTCCTGATCTCATCCAAATATTAATTATGATATCAAACATAAAATAATTAGTAAGCAAAGATAAAAATTAAATTTAAAAGAAACAATAGTATCAGATTACATGTTTTATTGATATATGTGTATGCATACAAACACACAGTTTTGTAGCTTAGATATAAATGACCTTAAAATAAAATTTAAAATTTCATCAAAAGAAACCCAGTATTATTATAATTTTATAGATATCTTTTGTAGCTTAAAGTAGGAAGCAATTTTAAAGACAAGGAGGTGGAAGAGGACGAGGATGAAGAGAAAGAGGAAAAGATACAAAATACATTGGAAATCTATTTGTGAACTTGACCGCATTGCAGTGAAGTTTCTTTCTATAAAATCAACACAAGGGCACTGAATTTGGCATATCCTAAACCACTTAAAATTAACTTTAAAGGCCTAAGAAAGCAATTTTATCAAGAGAAGGAATCACATATGTCTTATTTTAAACAAAGCATTGTATTCTTCACCATTGGTATTGAATGAAAATAAAATGTGTAACCACATGGTACTGCCACAAAATCAGTAGATGGAAGAAATATATCTGGATGCACCAATAGCTAGTGAGGTTGTGAAGCCAAGGAGATATGGATATATTGCTTGTTTTTATGAATAAATTGGTACCACTGCTTGGAAAACCATTTGTTATTGCATTGGTCAGCTAAGACTAGTTTAGGTTCAAGTAACAAATAAAACTTTAGTCATTACTGAGGTGCACAATGCTTATTTTCCACTTATGACCCATCTATTTTTATGTTGGTGATTACTTTGCTATGTATGATACACATTTGAAAATCAGGCTATTGGAGATCCCTATATATGGCATGTTCATGGTACTCATGGCAGATTTAAATGATTGCATAAAAAGGTACATATGTTTTCTCTTAAACTCACAATTATTACTTTTGCTCACATTTTCTTTGTCAAAGGATTTTGTGTGACTCTGACAGCTATTTATGAATGGTGACACAGTTTCCTATAATAAAAAGAGTACTGAAGAGAAAGCCACCTCAGAAGAGCATAGGATACTTTGAATAATAGTGAAAATGAGACTTTATTTATTAAATTGCAGATATTCATGTGAGTTCATTGTATTTCCAGTCAGGGTTATGATTACCTGTAAGATGGAAGAAAAGGATATGGAAAGAGAGAGATACATGGGACCACAGGTATCCTGGAGTGTTTACATTATATTGAGACTATTTTTATAATTACTCATTGGAATCTGAAGGTGATTTGGAAAATAATTGATTCTTCCTTTGAAATTAATAATAGAATACCAGAAGACCCTACTAAGTACTCATTAAATTTATTATGTTTAAGCTTTTTTCAACAAACTGATCAAACATCTGTTAGTATTTATTTACTTTCTTGAGGTAAATTGTTTTAGTTTCCTAGGTTGCTCAAGCAAATGCTATGAAATGGGGTGACTTAAATAATATGAATTTACTACCTTACAGTTTTAAGGCTAAAAGAAATTTCAAAGCTAGTCGTCACCAAGGCAATGGTTTTCCCTGAAGACTGTGTTGTTCAGGGGCTGGCTGCCAGCATTCCTTGGTCCTTTATCACGTGGCAGTCTCTCATGGTCCCTTCCTTCTCCTCTGGGTTCAGTTAATATTTTAATTCTGGCTGCTCCATCTGTAGCTTTTCCTCCCTGTCTGAATTTCTTTATGCTTATGAAGGACTCCAGTAATAGGATAAAGACCCATCCTGATTAAGGTAGTCTACATCTTTACTGAAGTAACCTCATCAGAAAGTCCTACTTATATTGGGTTCACAGCCACAGGAATGAATTAAGTTTAAGAACATGCCTTTCTGAGTGTACACACTTATAAATCATGACATTACTGTCTAAAACTTGAATTATATTATGTCATGTCCACTGAAATATATATTGATTGTTATATAATGAGTATTCCTTATATGGAAAGTGCAAACTTCCTGAAGTTAAAAAGAAGTCAATCATAAAAAGCCATCATTTTCATTTGCCTCTTTAATTGATATCCAAAATCTAAGGGTACAGTATGCTATGCTGCAGAATAAAGAGCATAACTACAGATTTCCCTCAATTAGAAACACAAAATATGGTAGAGGAAGTGTGGGGTAGTTTGATTAATATTTACTTTTCAGTTAATTGTGCTTGGACAGGTGGGTATTCATATAGGATAAAAATTAATTTCACTCCTACCTCTCATTATACACACTTGACGTAGATTAAAGGTAATTGTATATACGTTAAAACTAAAATGGCTTTAGAGACATAAATGGATAATGTTTTCATAGCATTACCTGTCATGTATTTCATGTATTTCTCATGCAAGAAACAAAATGCAAAGCTCAATGAAAAATATTGATACATTTATTATGATAATGTAGAGAATTTCTTTTCCTAAAAGGATATAGAGATACATGAAAATTATATAATAAATGAGGGAAATGTATTTGTCACAAATAATATAGACAGGAATTTCATAGAAAATCATTACAAACTAACATGAAACTATATAGAAACTTTCAAACAACACAAATACCTATATATATATATATATATATGTATTGTATATGTATATATATACACATATATGTATTACATATATATATATACACATATTTAAGTACATATTATAATATGTATATATATACAGATATAAGTGTGTGCGTATATATATATATATAATACACACACATATTTATAAGTAGCATACCAAAAACTTTTAAGATATCTTACAATAGAAAGTATGGATGAGGAAGTTGAGACAAGGGAATCCTCTAACCCTAACAATGAGTGTTTTAATTGTTACAGCCAATTTAAATTGTGGTGTGATCAGTAGGACCTCAAGGACTTCCAAAGTAGATATTACCCCAAATAGAGGGACTCCTGAGGGCTCTGACACCCAGGCCCTATGTCAGGGTGGATAACTCTGGAATTTGATGCCTTGCCAGTGGGCGCTACTTTGTAATTTGTGCTCCTGAGAGTGACAGAGTTGGACTCAAATATGCATTCCCTGCACATGGTTCATCTGTTCCTTCCATTTGAACCTATACATGGTGCTGGATTATCTATGTGTACATCTAGAAACTGTAGTTTTTGGGCTGTCCATGTGCCAGCTGGGCCTGGAATCTCAGTAGAGCTGCAACTCCTATACTACAGTTCAATGGACTAACCCAGGACACCAGGTGGGGAGATGATGATGAACAACGGCCATCCCAGGGAATGGAGAGAGTCTGCAGCTGCAGGCAGGATAATCCCATGCATCTTCCCCATGGGATATAAGCAGCCTCTCAATTGGAGGTGCCTAGACATCACCATCCCAGACTCCTCAGGATTGGGGGAAGAGATTTGAATTAGAGTGGACTTACTGATATTCTGTTAGAGACAAAATGTGATTCTAGCAATGGAAGAAATTATGACCTTAATGTGAAGCCAGTGGCCACTGGATACTCTGGGAGCAGGGAGAAAGAAAAGCAGTTTTAATACAGGGGCTTTTTTGGGACTTGGGAATTGTCCTGAGTGACATTGCATGACAGATATAGGCCACTTTATATCATCATTTAACATGCAGAACTGTGTGGGAAAGAGTGTGGTCTAAAATGTGAACTATGGTCCTATGGCCCATGCTTAATGGCAAAGCCCCAGGATGTGTTTGTCCATTGCAGGTGATGTGCCACACTAATGAAGGATGTTTATGTGGGAGGTTGTGGGAGGTGTGGGAGGTGGGGATGTGGGAATCCCTGTGTTTTTTGCATAACATTTATGTAATGTAAGTATCTTTTTAAAAAAATAAAATGTATTAAAAAAAATTGTGGTGTGGCATTTCATCTCTTGGCTTAGCATAAGTTATACTTGATTGAACTCACAATGTTCAGTGCAGAATTTCTCATTCAGGATTCCTGTTTATTTTGTCTTGGCCACAGCCCTTTACTGGGGTAAACAGGATGATGGAGAATGACCCACCACCAGTCAAACAGGAAACATAACAAAGCATAAAGCAGCTCTTTAATTCACATTAATCTTTCTTTTGTCACTTATATTGAGTAGGCCTGGTACATAGTCAAGCTTTCTAACAATAGGATATTGGAAGAGCACTCAATGGTTAAGTATATTTAAATCTACCTCAAGCATACTCAATTATAATTAAAAGTTTGCATAACCAGCACACAAGGGGCATACATTGACCAAGAGACAGGTTTTTGCTATTTTTGGTCATTGAGACTAATGGTCTTAAATTTATGCAGCATTTAATGTCAGAAATGTGTTTAAGAAATAGGATATATTCTTTCTGCTAAATGTTATATTTAATCCTTTAAAATTGCCTCACTCCATCTATTCTCATTTCTAAGAGTTACAGTTTAGTTTAATTTCTCCCCTATGGGAGATTAAGTGCATTGTCCCCATGATTCTGGAACAAGGTCATGCTTTCTTAACTGTTCAATATTTGAGAAGGAGTTTCTGGTTAGCTTTTGTTGATCCTGAATATTTCTGCCCAACCAAGGGGCAAAAAGTGACTATATGATCAGAGAAACCCTCATGATTTGGGTTTTACCAATTCACTTATTCACAAGGAGACTTTGTCCTGACTGCTGTGACCAATTAACCTCTAATTTTCCTCCTTTAAACCACATGGGTGAGGGAGATCTTTATACCATGGACATAAGGCTCAACAGAACCTGAATAAATTACTGTAACATTAATATAGTGAAGATGTGGAAAATAAGGACTTCAGGACAAGGTTAAATGCTCTTGATATAGCAGCAGTAAAACCTGTGTTCCTTTGTGCATCAAATAACTGATATCCAACAACATTCCATCTACATATTCAAGATTTAAAAAGCATGTTCATGGCCTATCTCCCCCTAAAATGTTCCCTAAAAATTTTGTCCAAGATAAGATCATGTATCCATTTTACTGATGAAAACCCCATAAAATAATAGTTAAGAAATAAGAAGTTATGTTCATAGGTGATGAAGACAATATGAAGGTACTCAAAAATTGATTATTTATATTTTAGAAAAAAACATATGAAAATTGATATCTAATGAACCTTAGATAAGAAAGAAGGATTGAGATTTTGGACATCTTAAAAGTTAGAAGTATGTTCCTTTGGCAGAAGGAATGAGCATGAAATGCTGAGAGCTGTTATGTTGATTTAGATTTTACTTAGCCATACTGTGATAACACCAGCAGTTCTCATCCATCAGCTGGCTGCCCCGCACAGGCTTGAAATATCTGAGGGTGATTCTATGTTGAAATAGAAACTGAGGAAATTGTTGGGCACACCATGAACAGCTTTCGTGGCTTAAAGAATGAGGATAAAGAGTTCTGCTACATGACACTGAGGGGACAAATGAAAATTGGAAGGCACTTACTCATATATTTCATTAATACAAATCTCAACAGCCATTTAGCTGCAAGGCATGGAGATACTTTGCAGGTTTCAGTTGGCTCATTCACACTTTTAAATGATATTTTCAAGACTATAAAGAATAATTTTTAATGAGAGATGATAAGCATTTTTAAATGACTTTTAATACACTAGGACAATAAAGGGGACAGTGGGACATTTTAAAAGCTCTAGTGAATATACTCAAAGTGATAAAGGATGACTTTGCATTGTATTTTGATATCAGAAAATAAATCACTGACTTAAGAAGTCTTGAATGTTTAGGAAAATTATACATGTATGTATAATAAAATATTTAAATATATTTTGGATAGTTTAAAAAGATGTGAAGATCATTTCTCATAACATATTATTAAAATATAAATATTTAGCAAATGTAAGCAATGGGTGATTATTCGAGTATTGAGATAAAAATGAATTTGTCAATTTAAAAATTGCAAGAAAAAAAGCAAGAAATAATTACTCAAGCTAGAAAAATTTAAGTTCCTTGACTGACATAGCCTGCCTCTCAAAAGGAAATATTAATTAATAACATTCTTGGAATTATCAATCCAAAATTATCAATTTGGATAGAAAATTAATCAGTCAATTTTAGGATTTCATTTCTCCAAAAGGAAAAATCCCCTGGCCCCTTATACCTCATTTTTTTGTCCTTTCAAATTGATATAATATCCTCTTTGCCATTGCTGCAAAAATTTTGCAATATTACTACCATCCATAAGTTACATTCGTTGCAATTTTCCCATGTTTCACCATATTCTTAACACTTTTAAAAAGAACATCCTTATTTTATACTATTTTTTATTAACACTTTTCTTATTTAAAAAAAAACACTTTAGATTACATAAATGTTACATTGAAAATATAAGGGATTCCCATATGCCCCACTAACTATCACTCCTACAATTTATGAGATTAGCAATCTCCTTCATTAGTGTGGTCCATTGGTTACAATTGATGAACACATAATGGAACAGTGCCACTATGCATGGATTTTAGTTTACATTATAGTTTACACTTTGTCCGGCACAATTTTGTAAGTTATGACAAAATATATAATAGCCTGAATCCATCTTTTAAATGTCATTCAGGACAACTCCAATGTCACAAAAATGCCCCCATGTTATATCTATTTTTCCCCTGTCTCCACCCTCAGAACCTCCAATGGACACTGCATCCACATCGATGATAAATGTTCTTCCATTGCTAGAATAACAATAAGTCTACTGTAGAATTACTGTAAATCTACTCTAGTACATCATTCTTTCCCCAATCCCAAGGATTTGGGGATGCTGATGTCCACTCCGCCAGTATTTGAGAGGGAGCTTAGATCTCATGGGGGCAGATGGATGGGACTATCTTGTTTGCAGTTGCAAAGACTTTCTGTTCCTTGGGATAGGTGTAGTCCATCATCATCTTCTTGAAAGTTGTCATGGGTGAGTCCAATGAATTGGAGAGTAGGTGTTGCAACTTTGTTGAGATTCAGTGCCCAATTGGCACATGGACAGCCCAAAGATTTAAGTCTCTTGGACATACACCTATCAAGCCTAATACTAACTATAGGTTCAGATTGAAGGGACAGATATGCCATGTGTAGAGAAACCACAATTGAAGTCAACTCTGTCACACTTGGGAGCATAAATTCCAAAAAAGTTCCCACTGGCAAACCCCCAAACTCCTAAGTGGTCTGCACTTCCTATAGTGTCTGGATGTCTCTAGAGCCCTCAGGAGCCCTGCTATTTGTGGCAATATTTACTGTGGCAGTCAATGAGTTCCTGCTGATATGTGCATAAGTATAACCTCTGGAATGACTTCCTGAATCACTTTGAAATCTCTTAGCCATATAAACTCATTTGTACTTAACTTTTCCCCCTTTTGATCAACTTTTTTTGCAGATGCATTGCTAGTTGGCACTTGGTAATAATTCCCTGGTGCCAGGGAAGCTTATCCCCTGGAGTCATGTCTCCCACCGGAGAAAGGTTATGCATTTACATGCTGAGTTTGTCTTAGAAGAAGACAACAATTGGGCAACAAGGAGGCTTTCAGGAGGTAGCTGTTAGGCAACATATAACACTAGGCTAAATTTCAATTTCAAAGGGAAAGGTTCATAAGTAGAGTCATCAATATCAAGGGTGTGATGCAATGGTCCATCCTTCTAATCTAGGCACTGCCCTTGTACTTGGGGGGCTCTTGCTGTGCCATTGGAGTATGTATGTGGCAGAGATCCAGGATAGGTATTTGATATTCTTTTAGTTATTGTGTGGATCTCCATGCACCATGACAATGCCCCATGAACACTTGAAAACATTTGTATGCCTTAGCAGTATGCCACAGATGAACCTCCTCTATGCATTCCCCATCCCTGACACCCCACACAAATGATCCTCCCTTGCCACAGTTGTGACTCTTCTGTGATCCAAAACTTCTTCAAAAATGAAACCAACAAAATAACCAAATATAGTTAATAAGATGAAATAATAATGATTTTTTTAAAAAATAACAAAGTACAAAACATTTGATAAAATATGAAATAATAAAAAATACATATATTTTTTGACATTGCCTTTCATCACTGTAAGATCTGTTGTCTTGTATGTACAGTGACATTTTCTTCCATACAATCCCCCAGTGTCTTCTTTTTTTCTCATTTTATCTTCAAAGAAGCTTTAGGTTACAGAAAAGTCATGTACAGAATATATGGGATTCCCATATACCCAACATCCTCCCCTTTTTCCACTCTTACTTATTAATAGTATTTTACATGTGGAAGGTACATTCATTAAAATTGATGTACAAATATTGAAGCATTGCTACTACCATGGTCAATGTTTTACATTATGGTTTACATTCTGGACTGTACACTTTTATAAATTTTGGTGAAATTTAAAATGGCCTGTATCCATTATTGCAACATCATGCAGAACAATCTTATGCACTAAAAATGCTCTATGTGGCATCTATTATCTTCTTCCCTGCCCCTCTCCTCGGGATCTATGGTAATCACTATGTTCCACTTTTTGAACAATAAAGTTCATAGTTACATGCAATAATATTCAAGGCTTGACATATTGGTCTCTTTTCTTTTATTAGGCACTTCCTATGTTCTTGGGAGACTCTTGACCCTCTATTTAAGAACATAGCAGGATTCCCCAGAACGGGAGTGTGATATTTTCTTGTTTATTGTGTGCATCTCCACCCACTGATATAACACATTGTCAATATCAACACTAACATATTCCATAGAAGCCTGCCCCACGTCTTCTCTCTCCTGTACGCCCCCACCTACATCCATTAACTTAGACTAGTAAACATCACCTGCCATATTTGCCAAAAGAACATTCACAACTTTATAATCGCAGACCTGAAAATTCCCAGAGTTCATCAGCTCCTTCCTCTGCCCTCCCCTCATTTCCATGGATATTCCATGTCCAAACCCCAACCCTACCCTCTTCACAGACCAGCACTGCTAAACCCAACACATCACTGCACCACTGTCATGACCACCCACTATACAACTGCACTCTTCCACTGTAACATAGATTTTGCCCATATAGGCAATGATTCACAACCCTTTACTCCATTTCTATCTCAAAGAAACCTATCTTCCAGACTCTAGGTCTGTGAATCTGCTCAATTTGCTTAATTCATATCAGTGAGATCATGCCATATTTGTCCTTTGGTGCCTGGCTTGCTTTACTCAACATAAGGTCTTCAAGATAAATCCATGTTATCCCATGTGTTAATACTGCATTCTTTCTTACAGCACATAATATTCCTTTGTATGTACATGCCACAGTTTGCAAATCCATTCATATGTTGATGGACATTTGGGTTGTTTCCAACATTTGGCAATAGTGATTAATGCTGCTATGAACATTAGCATGCATTTATCTGTTTGTGTCCCTGCTTGCAATTCTTCTGGATATATACACAGCAATGGGATTGCTGGATCATATGGCAGTTCTATAGTTAGCTTCCTGAGGAACCACCAAACTGTCCTCCACAATGGCTGCAGCATTCTACATTCCCACCAGCAATGGATAAGTGTTCCCTTTCCTCCACATCCTCTGCAACACTTGTACTCCACTATTTTTTAATAGTTGCCAATCTAATGGGTGTAAGATGATATCTTATTCTAGTTTTGACTTCCATTTCCCTTATAGATACTGCTGTTGAGAATCTTTTCATGTACTATTTAACCATTTGTTTTTCTTCTTTGGAGAAGTGTCTATTCAAATCACATGCCCACTTTTAAATGGGTGGTTTATCTTTTTATTTCAATGTGTATGATTTCTTCATATATGCTGGATATTAGGACCCTATTAGATATATGGTTGCCAAATATATTCTCTCATTGAATTGGCTGCCTTTTCAGTTTAGTGACAAACTCCTTTGATGTGCAAAAGTTTTTAATTTTAAGGAGGCTCCAATTATCTACTTTTTTTCCTTTAACTGCTTATGCTTTGATTGTAAAATTCATGAAAACATTTCCTACTGCAAGATCTTGTAGATGCTGCCCTCCATTATTTTCCAAGATCTTTATAGTCTTGGCTCTTATATTTAGATCTTTGATCCACCTGGAGTTAATTTTTGTATAAAGTGTGAAATGGTGTTCTTCCCTCAATCTTTTGGATATGGATATCCAGTTCTACAAGCACCATTTGTGAAAGAGGCCATTCTCTCCCAGTTAAGTGGGCTTGGTGACCTTGTCGAATACCAGTTGACCATATATGTGAGGATCTATTTCAGAACTCTCAGTTCTATTCCATTGGTCAGTACGTCTATCCTTGTGCCAATACTGGCAGTTTTGACCACTGTAGCTTTGTAGTATATTTTAAAGTCAGGTAGTATGATTCCTCCAGTTTCACTTTTCTTTTTCAATATGTCTTTGGCTATTCAAGGCCCCTTGAACTTCCAAAAAATTTCATAGCAGTTAGCTTTTCAAATTTAGTAAAAGGTGCTGTGATAATTTTTATTGGGATTGCATTAAATCTATAAATCAGTTGTGGTAGGATAGACATCTAAATGATGTTTAGTCTTCCTATCCATGAACAGGGAATTTTCTTCCATTTATTTAGGTCTTCTTTGATTTCTCTTAACAGTGTTGTGTATTTTCTGCATATAAGTCCTTTGCATTTTTAGTTAAATTTATTTCTATATATTTGATTTTCTTAGTTGCTGTTGTAAATGGTATTTGTTTCTTGATTTCCTCCTCAGATTGCTCATTATTCATATACAGAAATGCTACTGATTTTTGCATATGGATCTTGTATCCTGCCACTTTATTGAACTCATTTATCAGCTCCGGAAGCTTTGTTTTAGATTTCTCAAGGCTTTCTATATATAGGATAATGTCATCTACAAATACTGAAATTTTTATTTCTTCCATTTCA